>VXBW01004283.1:1053-27081 GCA_013400375.1 Thinocorus orbignyianus
ATCAAAGAGGTTAAAATGATTCGTCAGTATATGCCATTTTATGTGGGGATCTGCCCTTGTTTTCCTTTCTTCCAGCTTTTACAGGCATGATTTGAGGACTTTCCCAATATTCTTCCTAGTGCTTCTAGGTACTCTATAAATGTATTTTAGGGAATTTATTATGGTGAGGAATACCGGATGCAAACACTGGAGGACGTTTTCGGATGCATGACTGTACTATTGGATGTAGTCGGAGCTAGAGTGGCGTATTAATTGTCCATCTTGGTTGCAAAGTTTAGACCGCTGACCTTTAATCACCACCTTTAATTTATAAAGTGCAAGATCTCATTGTTTGCAAAGGACTTAAGGTATCTGAAATTATTCTAAAGTTTTATTGTGTGTTGTGCCTCATAAGTGAAAACAGCTATGTCTTTTCCATCCTGGTTTACAAACCAGAAACTATTTTGGCTTTGTATAATTCTTAGGATAAAATGGATGGCATTAAGTAGGACAGATAATATATATCCATCGACAGCTTGGCACTTAAACCAGATTGTGCCTAATAAAGGCAACAGGGCAAGAAGCCCTCGGTTCTGGTCAGGGAAAATGTATTAAAGTGCAAAATTTGCATCTTTGTTGAATCTCTTTAGTATATGTGCTAAAATAGTATTAGGATACTTACCCAGCTGTGTAAAATATCAGTTCTGTACCGTTGTGGCAGGTGCCTGCACTTCTGTCCCGTTACGCCCATCAGCTGCGCCAGGCTCTCCAGCCGAGGGCACTCACCGTGTGGAGTTCTGCGCAGGCAACACCGAGCACCTGGAGATGGTGCTGTCCAAAATCAAAGACATCAAAGAGGTCTCCTGTCTCACTACTCTCCCTGCCAGGTATCCCTGCTGTGCTCTTTCTGTTGTTTGAAACAATAAGTTGCTGGAATTGTATTTTACTGTTGTAATCACTTTGTTCCTCTATGCATTGCTGCCTTTTTTTTTTTCAGCAACAGATTTAGAAACTTAAGGAATAACCATCCCTTTCTCTATGTTACACTGTTTAGTAGCAGGAACTCAGAGTAGCGTCACATAGATTAGAAGTGGTAAAGAAGACTATTAACAGGAAATTTGATGAGGACAGGTGAGCTAAATTCCTGTATCTGTTTCTTCCACAAGAGTTGACTAGGCTGGGCTATTACAATGCCTTCTTTATTTCCTTGCTCTGTGGTAGAATAGCCACTGGGACAGAATAGCTTTGTTTTATATTAATGTGATGCTGAGATTTTATCTGGTTTCTTAGCAAGCACCAACCATATCTTTCCTCAGGGTTGAAGGTGAGGAGCAAACACGAGTCACGTTGAACTGCTCTCAGAAAGCACTGTTGGAGGTGGTGGCGTTGTTGTCCCAGAACAGCGTGCTTTATCACAAGACCGAGATTCTCTTATTACAAAAGGTAACAAAATCATGTGTTACTTGTGTGAGCTGAGTGCCGTAAGCACTGAAGCATCACAGGTTTCCTGTGCTGCCCCTTCAGTGCTCTGAAATAACAGCCTGTGGGGATTTGAAGCTGTGCACAGCTGCACTATGGAAATAGCTGTGTGGCCTGTACTACTCTTAAGTAAGTTCCAATAGCTAGTGTAATTAGTATGTCACATACAAGAACATATCATACATATTTTTTTAGTCAAGTTAAGAGTAATTCTCTCTGAATGTCCAATATACTCATCTTTGTACAGTATGGAAAGCAACGTGAACTTCTGAAGTCAGCTTTCTCACACTAATGTTAATTTATTTTCAGCCTCTTCTTCCCCACACTGGAATGGGACGTCTGTGCACGCTGAGTGAGCCAGTCTCCTTGTCAGAAATAATTGTGCGTATCAAAAGCCATCTCAAATTGCCCCACATCCGCCTGGCCATGGGAACGGGCAAGACACTAGGTAAGCAGACCTGCAAGTAAGGCTGTCATTAGAACTGGTATTCCGGGAAGACAAGGAGTGTGAGTGTATGCATGAGTGGCTGAAATACTGCTGCGTTGGATAGGCTTACTTGCAAGTAGTGTGAAGCACTGTTGAGAAACAGCATTTTGGAATTTACATGATACAGTCATGCAAAAATAATATAATCTGGATTTTTAATTAGATATTCTGTATTATGCTGGTTGCCACTGTGAAGAAGGGACAGTACAAGCTGAATATAAGACATCCTTTTTCATAATTTGTGTAATGACTAAAATTTTTCATCCCCCTGGGATATCAGACACAAATGCTTACCATTTTATTGTACACTCCTTTTTGTGACTGAATATTAAATTTCAATGCACCTTAAAATAGTCAGTCACTTTCTGGAATCCATATGAACATGTAACCATCCATATTACAGAGGAATAGTGGCAAGGAAGGCAAACTATCCTAGATCAAACAGTGGGTCGCTAGTGAAACGTCAGGCAAGCATCCTCTTGTCCCAGTTACCTACCCAAGCCTCCAAGGAGCATGGCTACTGGAATTTGTGAGAGCAAATTTGTTGAGAACTCTTTGTAACTTACGAGACAGAAGTCACATTAGAAGCTTCATATACTATTAATTGCAGTATAAAAAGCCCAAAGTATTTTGAAGCCCCTCATTATGGTATGGGGTTGGAGGGGTATGACTTCAGTTAAGTCAACAGTAATTACATGGCAACATGCTGTAGAACCTTAGTAGAATCTGGAAGCTGTGTTGTGTCCTCTCTCCCTAGTGAATGTAACAGATGTGGAGAACTAAATTTCCTATTGCTGTCACACATATAATAGCTTGGAATCAGCAACCACAGCTAACAGATTTTTAGTGGCCTGGAGCAGCGTTTGACTTGCATTGAGATCGGCCTTCTGTGAGCCAGAAGTTAGGAGCCAGTGTACCTCAGAGGCAGAAATGCTGCCTCAGTGCCATTATTAGTTGGAAAACTAATGATGGTGGAAAATGAGAGTCCTGCAAAAAGCAGCAGGCTGTTAAAAGGTTCAGAAACCTCACTAAATAGCACCTCACTAGGAGAAAACTAGCCACTAGCCTGTCTCTGTGCTGTGGTTTCTGCAAACTTTTATAGTCTTTGGGGAAAAAAAAATACACATCTGCTTGGTACACAGAGACTTTTGTGTATTATCAGAGATGTTACGGGCCCATGACTCTTTCAAACTGGCAGATATGTCTCTTCCTCCAACAAATTTCCATTGACCCTAAAATCAAGGTAGCAGTTACTGTGGAACAATTAATAGCACCACTGACATGAGGGCTGGACAGAGGGAAAGCAGTTTAACTGTGGCACCTTGTATCCTGCAGAATCACCAGTGAAGAAAGCTGCTCTGTGTGCTGGTTCTGGGAGCAGCATCCTGAAAGGAATAGAAGCTGACCTCTATCTCACAGGTAAAAGGTTATGTTCCTGTTTCATTACCTTTATAAAAATAGTCACTGGAGGGAAAAAAAATGGAAAAAATAAAAGAGTTGACTGGCTGTTGAAAGATTTGGCCAGAAATATTTGCATTTTGTAACTGAGAAACAAATAGTTAGTTATTGGAATGATAGAAGACTAACATTAGAGATAACATGGATCAGATGGCTGTGTGGCACAGTGAAGGTTATTCCAATTAAAACATTGCTATTCATGCATTATTTCAACACAAAATCCATGTTGATGGCAGTCTGTTGCAACTTTCAATGTGTTTCTCCTTTGGCAAGATCCAAGGTATTTCCTCAATTCTCTACAGAATTCCCTAACTGAAAATCATAGAATCAACCATGGATTCATAGAATTGTCTAGGCTGGAAGGGACCTTTAAGATCATCTAGTCCAACCATCAGCCTAACTCTGATAAAAACAACTCATCGCTAAACCATGTCACTAAGCAGTGTGTCAGCCCATCTATTGAATACCTCCAGGGATGGTGCCTCAGCCACCTCCCTGGGCAGCCCATTCCAATGCTTATCAACCCTTTCAGTGTAAAAGCGTTTCCTGATATCCAACCTGAACCTCCCCTGCTGCAACTTGAGGTCATTTCCTCTTGTCCTGTCACCTGTTACTTGGGAGAAGAGACCAACCCTCACCTCTCTACAACCTCCTTTCAGGTAGTTTAGAGGGTGATATGGCCTCCCCTCAGCCTCCTCCAGGCTGCACAACCCCAGCTCCCTCAGCCTCTCCCCGTATGACTTACTCCCCAGACCCCTCACCAGCTTTGTTGCCCTTCTCTGGACCTGCTCCAGCATCTCAGTATCTGTTTTGGACACAGTACTTGAGAAGGGGCCTCACCAGTGCTGAGTAGAGGGGGGCAGTCACCTCCCGAGTCCTGCTTACCGTGCTGTTCCTGATAGAGGCCAGGAGGCTGTTGGCTGCCTTGGCCCCCTGGGCACACTGCTGGTTCATGTTAAGCCAGCTGTGTACCAGCACCCTCACGTCCTTTTCTGCCAGGCAGCTCTCCAGCTGTTCTTCCCCAAGCCTGTAGTGCTGCATGGGGTTGTTGTGACCAAAGTGCAGGACCCAGCACTTGACCTTATTGGATCTCATCCCATTGGCCTCGGCCCATCGGTCCAGCCTGTCCAGATCCCTCTCCAAAGCCTTTCTACCCTCAAAGCAGATCAATACTCCCACCCAGCTTGGTGTTATCTGCAAACTTACTGAGGGCACACTCAATCCTTTCATCTAGATCATTTATAAAGCTATTAAACAAGACTAGCCCCAAAACTGAGCCCTGAGGGACACGGCTGGTGACCAGCTGTCAACAAGATTTCACCCCATTAGTCACAACTCTCTGGGCATAGGCAGTTTTTTACGCAGTGGAGAGTACACCCGTCTATGCCATGATTCGCTATAAAATGTAATATAATGTAATCTGCATATAATGTAATTGTGCAGAATAGAATGTCATCTACAGAGCCTTCCTTTGGTCAGGTATATCTGACCAAAAGGACACTTAGTCCATTATCCTCTTTTCTGGCAGTGGGACAGCTACTCCCTGAGGTTTGCTCAACAAAGTAAAGTCTGCCTTGCATTCTGTACTACTTAATTTGAGCAAGTTCTTTGGCAAGGCACGTCCCACCTCCCCCTTACATACAACCCTGCAGAGCTGACCCTCAGACAGCTTCTTCTCCAGGCTTCCCAGAGGCTGTTGTCCATTGCAGCAACCCACATGACATCCAGACAGTCCACTCCTGAACCACTCTGCCCACTCTCATTTCCTGCCCAAATCTACCACCGTTTTCCTGCCAGCCTACCACTGTTCAAAGTGGGCAAGGAATTTCACAGAATGAAAGGATTGTCAGAGTTGGAAGGGACCTCTAGAGATCATCTAGTCCTTCCTGTGCTAAAGCAGGATTGCCTAGAGCACAGTACTCAGGACTGCATCCAGGCAGGTCCTGAAGGTCTCCAGAGAAGGGGACTCCACAACCTCCCTGGGCAGCCTGTTCCAGCGCTGTCACCCTCACTGTAATGAAGTTTTTCCTCATATTTGAATGGAACTTCTTATGTTCCAGCTTGTGCCCATTGCCCCTTGTCCTGTCACTGGGAACCANGCATTGGTGCCCAGAATTATTCTTCCCCAGGTGCAGGACCTTATATTTGTCCCTGTTGAACCTCGTGAGGTTCCCCTCTGCCCAGCTCTCCAGCCTGTCCAGGTCACACTGGATGGTGGCACAGGCTTCTGGAGCGTCAGCCAGCCCTCCCAGTTTGGTATCATCAGTGAACTTGCTGAGGATACACTCTGTCCCCTTCTTGAGGTCATTGATGAACATGTCGAACAAGGCTGGACTGAGTATTGACCCTCAGGGGACACCATTGGTTAGAGGCCTCCAGCTTGACCCTGCTCCATTAATTACAACCCTGGGAGTGTGGTTTTGTCTCACTTGCATTTGGTGGATATGAAAGTCTTTCAGGGGATGCTAGAGCTGGAGTATGCCATGTTCTCAGGCAGGACAGATGGTGTTGCATTCACCCCCTTATGGACTTACCGGCTTCTAGCCAAGGCTTTTGTATACACTGGCAAGAACTGGTTACCCAAACTGTGCCACTAGTGATCTACATGGCATTTCTTTCTCAAAATGGCAGGAGAGATGTCTCACCATGACGTTCTGGATGCAGTCTCCAATGGGATAACAGTTATTCTGTGTGAGCACAGTAACACCGAGCGAGGCTTCTTGTCGGAGCTGCATGACATTCTCGCTAGCCACCTCCTTAATAAAATCAACATAATTGTGTCTGAGAAAGATAGAGATCCTCTCCAGGTCGCATAGGGGAGGGAAAAAAAAAAAAAAGAGTGAGAAAATTCAGTCAAGGGTTTCATGGTACCTTGCACAGGCCTGTCCAGCTGCAAGCTCAGTGAAGCTGCTCTGAATTGGTTCAGTATAGAATGATTGTATTATATGTTCCCTCAAACTTTGTAATGTATTTTGTCATCTGTCAGATAAATAAATGCTTGTTTTGGGCTACAGAAGACTCATCTACTCCGTTACTGGGCTGCACTTGAGTGCATTTACTCTTACTAGATATATTTGATAACGGTGATACTCAAGGATTGGTTTGGGTAAAATGTAAAAACCTGATTTATCTCGTTTTAAGCTCACCCAGCAGTTCTGCCCTGCCGCTGTTACATCGAGTCACGTCAGTACAAGTCACTGATATTTTAGCTAATATATCTCCAGATAATGGTTAATGAAAGCATGTGGATCACCCATCTGCATTAACAGTTCTATTAAGAGACCACTCATACACAACTAGAGAACACAATTCAAGTATTTGGTGCTAGTACTCAATTGCACAACCTATCATTAATGCAGTTTCAAGGCTTTTTAAGAGATGGTCTCTCTATTAAAAAAGCTTCAGAAGGTTACAACTCAATTCCTTAACAAAGCTGTAAATGAATTTAATGTGCCTTTGTTACTTTCTTTTAAAAACAGTTTCTGTAAGTATGGGTCTTAATCACAGTATTACTAAAACTGAACAAGTAGCATTTTCACCACTTGGGTTTTATTTTTTAAGTTAGCCCTTTTGTTGTGTGGTTTGGTTGGGTTTTAAGAAAAAAAATAATCTCGTAGTTGCATACCTAATCACCTCTGGATTATGTACATACCAGAAAAATAATTAAACAAAATGATAATATTTCAGTTGCAAATTTGTAAAGATCTGAGCACCATCCTTTTAAGTTAATAAAAACTGTCTCATCAAGCAATGTCTCTGCCACATAATTGCATACTGCTTGTTCCATTTAAATGTAAGTGGAAACAGACTCCAGTATTATCTGCTACTGAGGCTGTACAAAACCAATTATTCTTATCAATGCCATGAAGAAAGACCTCTTAGTGAGCTGAGAAGCGGGAAGAAATTTCTTCTTTCCCAAGCAAAGGAAAGGACTGTAGAAGTGATCCCTCCAAACCCAACAGTTCTACATTGCCACAGAAGACATGAAAATGCTGCTACCTTAGCACGTACACAGAATTTGAGACAGAAAATGAATGCATAGATGGGGTAGTTGTCCAGACACAACATGAAATCAGGATAAAATACTTTTAACGCAAACCCCACAGAAATTAATTGACAGTTGGCTTGCGTGCCTGCATCAGAGAATCAGCAGGAGCCGCCAAGAATTGGTTCAAATGGATTCTTTCAGCAGATGTGTGTGTCTCCTGCAGCCCTCCCTTGGCCTGTCCGGACACGCGGTAGTCTATCACAAACTGTTACCAGGTAATCCTGAGCTCAGGATGACTATAGCACTTCGCTAATGCAAATTTCACATCTAGAAAACTATGCACTGAGAACGCACCATGGTACCACCATCTGTAAACACATTAGATGGCATCTTCCACAGGTACTCAGAATATAAATTAAATCCTGAATTTCAGAGGAACTGTGCAGAGAGTCAAAGGACGGCAAAATAGGATGTGGTTGCTGTTTAGATACAATACTTTTTAAGTTTCTCCAGCAAGAGATTTTTTAAAGTGGCAGAGCTGTTGTTCTTGAACTCTGCAGCTAACTTGCAGAACCTGAGTAAGGCAGAATTCAGCCCAGGTTCTGAGGGCAGCCTACGCAGTGATAGGCAGGATCTGATGCGTTTTGCAATTGCAGCCTGTAAAATGCAGATGCAACTGCTACCAGAAGAGAATGTTTGTTGGAAAATGTGGGAGAGGAAACTGCAGAGTACTGCTGCTGGCATGTACCGGTCTTCCCCGTGAGTCTGTCCAGCAGAGCTAATTAGATCCTGTAACTGTCAGTGGGGTAAGCAGACATGCTGTGTTTGCAACAGAAACAACAAGTCGGGCTGTAAGCCTCTCTCTGTCGCTTCTGTCAGCGAGGGGCAGCCCTGCTAACGATATTACTCCATGTGATCTTTTGGTTCTCTTCAAAAGCCTTATGCTGGTATTAAAAAGCAGACAAACTATTTTGAATTTTGATACCTTATAAGAAACAATATAAAATATTTTTACTAATTAGTTTGAAATCTTCTGCACACTGAGGATTTGTAGATATTTGACATAATAATGAAAATGAGGCTCACATACATTTGCCAGGAGGATCTCTATCTTCACATAGCATAGAAAGATTGTGGAAGACAAGACAAGCTAATGAAAATTAATAAAGTACTTTATTTGACTGATTTGAACTATTACAACATTGAGCTGTAACACAGCTATCAAATATTAGACATACAGAGTGCCTGAAGTCTGTCTGGCAGACTAGGGCTGATGGAACTACAAGGCTTGCTCCCACATACCTGAGAAAAAAAGTGAAGAAAAGCTGTCAAACTTCAGCCACTTTCCAACCCCTAAGGGCTTAAAAAAGGGAGAGCTTCTAAGCGGCATTTAAGGCCTCCTCCAGGATCAGTGGACACTCCTGATCTAAAAAATACATATATACAACCAAGCTTTTAAAAAATAAACAGCCTCTTCATGTTCCTGGGCTGCAACTTGGAAAGGAGAAAAAAGAAGCTGGATCCTGTCACCGTTACCAACAGGCAGTGACTTGAGTCCATCACAATTTTTATTAACTGAATCTTCTTGTGAAAGGATCTGGGTTTGGAGCAAGTCCTTCAGTTGTACTGCCA
Organism: Thinocorus orbignyianus; assembly: GCA_013400375.1. NCBI lineage: Eukaryota > Metazoa > Chordata > Aves > Ciconiiformes > Thinocoridae > Thinocorus > Thinocorus orbignyianus. The sequence continues at coordinate 10,077 of VXBW01004283.1, forward strand.
GAATTTAATGTTACCCACAGCGTCCCAAACCCACTAGTATTCTCCTTTCCCCATGCAGTCACAGGCAGGTCTCTTAGCATTATAAAACTTGGCTCTTATACACGGGAAGCTAGTCTCCTCTAACTGGTAAAGGCATGCTGGAAAGAACTCTGTTGAGAAAAGTTGCACCACGAGTTCAAACTAAAGCTCTGACCATCTCGTGATTTGCAGTAAACTGCCCCAATCAAACCCTCATGTCTGGTGAGGTAGAGAGCAGAAGGCACAATCTTACCAAGTTTGTTTCTCTGTAAGGCTGGCTGCATAGATACGAAGAAGGCATCATCTCGGCTAAGAGACAAAGCAGACAAATCTAACTACAGAGCAAGAGATGCCTTGCTCACAGAAGTCATCATTCCAAACTACCTGGAGTAGCTGAACAATGTGCACCATTCAGTAAGTAGTCCAGCAGCCTTGGGGTTAGAAGGAGAGCAAGCTGAGTATAGGCCCCTCTCCAGCAGCCCTTGAGAGCAAGTACCGAAGATGCTTTGAGAAGAGGGAGGTGTTATGCATCTTCATCCTCTTTCTCCAAGAAGTCAGTCAAGGTACTGTCATCTACAGGAATCAGTAAGTATTCCACACCATCAGCTCCCTGAGAACAGACAAGCATACACGTTCTGTTAACACCAGGCACAGTGCAACACAAGCCACCAGACAGCACCGCAATGCTGGCGTTTATTTGCAGCCTGGGTGAGAGCTGGCCAGCATTCAGGAGGACTACACAGCTAAACACCAGGATTGTTTCACTAGAGCAACACTGGAAACGCACAAATACCGAGAAAAGTCAGTATATAAGGAATCGTCTGGGGGGGTATGCTAGTCTGACACTGCACAGCTCCTAAAGACTGCGCTCCCACGGCTAGTGCTGCTATACTGCCTCATTGATAGCACTAGCCTGCATTCTGCTGTCCTGCAAATACAGGCAGCTCTTGGAAGCAGACTGGCAGGCTCCGGAGTCCGATACTTCTCAAGGTCTTCAGGAAAAAGAGACCTGTAGGTCGCTAAGTAACCAAAGCACACCGCATTTTTACAGCTTCCTATCCCTTTAAAGAGTGTTGACAAATTGGAAGCATGGAAAGAGCTGCCAATTGCAGAATTTTCAGCCCTTTGCTAGCTCCTAGATGCTTCAAACAGAGCCTCCCTGTGAGCTGCAGGGTGGTGCCTTAGGGACACTGAGGAACAAGTAAGCATCTTTTTTGTTTAAGGTGGCTGAATGCCCAGAATTGTCTTCCCCCAACTCACCCGCTTGGTCCGGATGAGCTTGTGGTCCCTGAATTCTGTCAGTTGGGCCCTGAGTGTCAGGTCACTGTTCACAAGGAAAGCCTCACGACACTGCTGGTAGAAGTCTTGGAAAGAGAGCCCTGGAGATGGAAAAAGGCAAGAACAAAAAACTGGAAGTAGTAGGATTGTCGGATTTTTCTAGGTCTAACAACACACATTATCTCCACCTACAAATCTTGTTCTGGCTTAGACCACAGTGGCTATAGTAACATGATGACGTCTTCCAAGTATACAGCCAAGCTAATATTTCAGTAATTAATGGAAAACAGCTGATTTAACATCCCACTCACCCTATTTCCCTAACAGAACTTAAAGAGCACTTCAAATGCACTTCCCAACATGGTAAATCACTCTTCATTTCCAACTCCTCTATCTTACTTCACACTTTCTTTACCATTAACATGTTATTCCTGTCCCCTGCAGCACATCTTAGAGACAGTGAGAGTACTCCACATGCATCCTCAAAAGCAAGGACACGTCAGAAGTTACTTTAATAGGATCAGCATGGGAACAGAATATCCTGTCTTCACCTGGTCCTCTAAGTGTTAGTTATGCAAATTCATATTCTCCTTTTATTTGAATTTTTTAAGTCCACAGTCCTGCATGAATGGTGTTAGTCTAAACATCAAAGCAGGTAACAGTAAGAGGAGGTCCTTCAGAACCTGCCAGTCGATTGATTTCCTGTCAGAGCACATAGACGCAGTAGGAAGACAGTCTAAACCACAGTCTCACTGAGCCAACAGTTACAGCACTTCTGCTGCTGGTGATGCAGCCTGCATACCAAATGCCAGTGCCACCCTGACTGAGCTGGCAATGGCAACACCCCAAGCCAGTGAGAAAAGGAGGGCACATACCTGGATAAGACGGGTTGTCCTTGTTCTCCAGCTGGTACTGAGCAAGAAGCCTGAATATACCCCTGAGTGCAAGGGGGAGAGGGGAAAATCAAAAGGAAAAAAAAACAAAACCACCAAACCAAAAGCTCCACTATTAGAAAATAATAACTGACTTTTCCCTCATGACCAGGACTTCTGTGCATAAATCTCATCACTGGACAATGCCTGTTACCCAAACACTGTTCATTTAAATCAACCAATCACTTGGAACCCAGGTCCTACCATCTTCTTGAACATTGTTGTCACAAAACAACGTTCAAAGGGATTGCCTCCTGCTAGGTGGCGACCAGAGTAACCCACTAAGGGCTCAGTAGGTGCTACTAGGAAGTGGAACAGTGTCTTACCTGGCATTGAGAGTGAGACTGCGCAGGACATGCGTTATGGAGCTCAAAGCCAAAGATCCAGACTGCTGTACTAAAAGCGAGTTCTCGTAAGATGTTTCTTCCACATAAGGACTAAACGTGGTTGTTTCATACCAAAGCCAGTTGTAAAGGCTTAGTTTTGCCTGATCCCACACTAGACAGACAGAACAGAAAGATGAGACAGAACTGAGAGGTTTAGCTTTTCTAAGGTGTGAAATAAGGAATTTAATCAAATCAACATACGCTTGTGAAATTCACTGTACATACACCCAGGCATATGAATTTCAAGTAAGACAAACTCTCTGCAACAAAACATTTGCACACATTCCCTAATTCATACAAGCTTCATGGATATACTGTAAATCCTTCCAGAGTCAGCAGTGTGCAAAGAATTTCTGGATGACAAATAAAATTGTTTAAATGAAATGACAGACATAACATCCATTTTCCATTTCAGTAAGCCGCTAAATCAAAGGGTGCCAGAAGCTTGGGGTCTATTTGTATATTATGATCAGCATCTCTAGTAGTTCCCAGTATCTTTATACAGCTTTGGTTCAATGCAACCACAGTCCCAACTGGGGCTTCTATCTGCTACTGCTACACATACATCACCAGTCTATTTTGCATATCAACAGTAACACATGAGCTTATGAAACATGCTCAGCAGCCCCAAAACAGAACACAGATTCTTCTCTCTTTGCTACATCCAGCCCAAGGGGACTCACTGAGAGGAGCATTGATGTGATCGATAGAGGCAATGAGGTAAATGCTAGGCAGAGAGCATAACTGTGCAAGGATCTGCTGACTTCTTTCTCCTCTCAACATCTGGCTGTCCAGGTTATGAATGAGGACGTAGAGCTCTAAAGATGAATCTGCAAGGTCAGAAAAAACAGAAGAGAACCAATCAAAGAAACTGCACACAAAGTGGTTTCCCATTCCCAGTGCAGCCAAGGACACGTCTATTCCATCAGGCTCCATATTTATCCCTTCAGTATCAAATCACTTTCCTTGTAGAGCTTACTTCGATCTCTATCCCACATCTGGGTGTTTCTGAGCACCTAAAAGGCTTTTTCTCAATGTGCTTTATTGCAGATCTCATCACAGCTACTATTTTTTGCAGTTTAAGCTTTTCTCTTATAATCCACTTTCCACTTGCTCATGGCTTTATCAGGAATTGCCCTTTTAGCTTTGACTTCTAGTCCTGCAATTCAAGGTCATTCAAATGTATTTTGGGATGGAAGTCTAAGCAGTCTGTTCAGCTGCTTTTGAGTTACATGATCAGGATCCTTAAGCTCCTCCTCACACAATGAAAATGCATTTTCTATTCAGGGTTGGATCCAAAGCATACTTACTTCATTGGAAATCTCTCCCATTGAATCCTCAAAGGTTGTAAAGACTTAGCTTGGATAATGCAAGTGGTAGATGTTAAAATTTCCAGCTAGCTTATTGCTGCTGTATTTATCCATTTCCTGAGCCCAGAAAAAATATCTGGAACAGCAGCCAGATTTTGTGCAAATGAATACATACTTGGCTGTCAATGGAAACCAAAGGTTCCTCAGACTCCCAGTCAGAACATCCATACTGTACTGCACAAGACTGATTTATGTAGGTTCAGGTGGGTATGCCATTAATCAGTCTTTTCCAGTTAGTCTCACCAGAAATAAGATAATGACAGAAACCAAAATGGAAACAAACACCAACATCATGCACAATTAGGCAATTTGTGTATGTATATACTAGCAGTAAAAATGCTATTCAAAAATAATTCAGTAAGCATTCAGTGTGTTTAATTTTGCTTTTGAACCCAATTCTAACCTGCTTGTTTGACACTGCTGTCCTTTATTTCACTTTAATGTCAGTATTTGCATATATTAAATTTAAATTACCATTCCACTAAGCCATGTACATTTAAGCCTTAATCCAGCCTATAGTGAAATTTATGGCAAGACCCTCAGGCCATGATTTTCCAGAGGAGCTCAAAGGACTTAATATCTGTCAGCAACTGTCATTCCAATTTGGTTGCAAGTTCTTTGCTCTGTGGATTTCAGTGAGGTTTATATCAGGTCCTTAGGCAGCCACTAAGAACCATCTTTCCTTATGTAGCTGGAGTCTACCTATCCTGTCTTCCACCAGGAAACACGTGGCTACGGAAACACCATGGAAACAAGGCACTGTGAGAGATGAGTACTTCAGTTTGCCAAAGGGCTGAGTAGCTTCTATCTTGTTAGAACACTGGTGCCTTTCTCCTTCTCCTTCCAGAGAACTTAGTATGTGGAACACTGACTGAGGTAGCAGGTTGGGATCATGTACGTATATATGACTGGTGCATACACGTTTTCATATATGTGGCACAAATTACAAGACAGAAAGTATACTACCTACAATAAACTAAGAAACTGTAACCGTAAATGTGAAAATATGAGGAAAGAAGACGTCCAGGCCCTCCTAACAGTATGCGGACTCTAACGTCTTTATGTACAAAGTCAGTCATTTTACCTTCTTTAAACCTTTTAATGATGAATTCAAGTTGGTCAAGGGGGCTGCGGAAGGTCCCTGTATGGTCCAGCACCTCCTCTGTGATGGAGCTGAGAACCTGAAAAAGACAAGAGCAGTCCCTTCTGAAATGCTCTGGCACCAAAGGACCCAGTGCGGAAAATCTGAAACTGCCTCCCTTATGACAGTGAAGGGCTCAATCTGATTTTTTACCATCAAATCCCCACAACAGTCAACATAAACCAAAAATTTCTACCTCTTTTCAGAACAGTGACATAAAATAAGGCTTTAGACTGATGAGTATCTATTAATGACAGGAATTACTGCAATTCCTTGGAGCATAATTTCTTTAAACTCTTAAAAGACAGTTAGGAACTGCTCATCATTCAAGAGTCAGCTGCTATAGGACGCAGCAGGTTTCCTTAACATTTTACATTGAAAGACTTCAGAGGTATCTGTAACATAGAAACAGAGGATTAGATAAACCCATAAGCTTTTCCCACACTTACAGATCTCACAGTGATGCTGGGAAAGTATCCGTTAACCACGAGGTGAACAGAATCCTGGAGCACAGAGGTACGAAACTTCTCTAACAGATCACGCTTTGAGCCCAGTCCATAAAGCACGATATTGAAACCTAAGCTGCAGAAAAGTGAGCAAATACACCAAATCAAATTCCCTCTTTAGGTTCATACATTCATTAAGCAAAATGACCTGCTGCAATCTTGACTCTAAAAATTTAATGTTTCATCAACTCCAAGCTCACCTTTAGCTCACAGCTGACAAGTTTAGCTGCAAGGAATCTGAAATGTAGTACTGTCCTGGGTTGAGAGGCCCAGGACTAACTTTTCTTCTGATGCTGGCAAAATTGCACTTTTAGAAGACTCTAGTGTCTGAATTCATGAAAATATTGACTTTACGGCCAGCCAAGCTCTGTGAGATTGAAGGTCTCGGTGTTTTCGAGCCTTGCCGGGTGCAGGGACGAGGAGGAGCAAGGCCTGGGCATTTGACCCAAGCTGGCCAGCAGGATTATTTCATACCATGAACGTCACATTCAATATAAAGTAGAAAAGTTTGCTGCATAGCTGGCTCTCCCTTGATGGCAGCAGTTCAGACAACTCCTTGCCCTTGTGCTGGACCCCTGGTGCTTTCCTTTCCTCCTGAAGCTGTTGCACTTGCAGTGTCCGACATTTGCTGTCTACTGCTGGGAGTGCACAGCTTCCCCCTAATATATAGGGGAGAATATAATTCTTGTATATCTGAGTATAATTCTTGTAAATCTTGTATGAGTGTCAGGATTAATACTGGTTCTTTAGCATTACTGTTAGTTATGTAATCTTATTCTATTAAATGTATTTACATTTCAACCCTCCTGTTTCTTTGCGTTCCCGATTCCCCTTTCCTGGGTGGGGAGGGGTCATCAGGTAATAGAGTAATTGTCTGCATGACAATAAATTGTTATGGATTTTCTAAAACCATAACAAGGACGTGCATGCGTCCCAGTAAAAGAAGCATTTTAGCAGCCCAAAGGCCCACGGATTTAGCAAAACATCTATGGAAGATACAGGTATCATTCAAGAATATGAGACTAGATGTACAACTTCTGAGGAGTAACTAGCGTTCATGTTCACCCTCTCACCAGCGAGTATATTAAATGTTTACCATGGGTCAGCAATTAAAAAAGAAAAAGCAAGCCCTTATAGTGGTTTTCTAGTCTGATCCAAAGGCACAGTTTCAAAGCAAAATTAAACTATCTCTTGGTTATCCTAATTGTTCTGTAGAGAAAGAGGCAGGAAAGCCTAAAGAGAACACGGTAGGGAATCCCAAAGCTTTGTTTATTTTTGAGAAGCAGAAATAGCATCATCTTGACCAGAAAGCAGATTATCAGGTCACTCAAATAGCATTAGGCAAAAGTAAGGTGTTCAACAACCCTCAATGACTTCAGTATCACCTACAGATTTGTTCCTTCTACCTTGCTACATGCATCTCTAACAATCTGCTCAGATCACTGAGATCTCCTCCTCTTGCAACTCTCCAACTTTCAAAGTTACTGTCTCTTTAATACGCCTGGTCTCTTCCCATGAACCACAAATTTCTTCATACACCACTCCCTTGCGAAGTTTCCAAGGGACTTTATTTTCACCAACATCTGCTCCTGCCTCAGCACTTAACTTCAAAGCTGGTGACTTGCCTTCTCTAAGGCACTTCAGAATCTCACAGCTCTCTGGAGTTCCCCATTTGCTTTCCTGGGTGGTTACTCTTTTCTCCTTCCCATAAAGATACATGTAAACCCAGATAAAATCTATACTGCTAACGTTTCCAACAGCATTAAGGTTTCTCCATGCACAGATCACTAGGTACCACAGGCATTCAAAGCTGACTGCTACACCGCTGGGATAGTCACACTGGTGGTTGGCTACTCACTACCAACTGTGCTGGTCTAAGCAAAACTGATTGTTCACAAAGGACACTCTTCTCATGATTCATGCTCCCCATTTTCTCATTTTTCAAGCTCCCCATTTTTGAATGCCCTCTAGCGTGGTTTAGAGGCACAGATAAACTAGCCAGGCAGGATGCAACTTCATTTCATTTCATGCATTCATTTCAAGGAGTTGGTCAGACATGATTTGGTCTACAGGAAACATTGTACTAAATTACTGTCACTAATTTTAAAGTTAAGCCATCACAAAGAAAAAAAGTCAGTCCTTAACTCATCCACAGGATGTTAATGACATGATTGTAAATTTACTGGCAGTGCCTGTTTACTAGGCTTCTTCAATGCTTCTCATTGGGTACTTACTGTAATTGCAGCATCCACTTGGAAAACAGAGATTCGTGTTGCTGGTTTAGCTCTTTAATTTCAGCAGCATAGGCGAGGGGAACTTTTTTCAAAAGGTCATGCAGTGTTTGCTATGTTGAGAGAGGTAAGACGACAGTCATTCAAAGCTGAGAAAAAACAAGACATAAATCTGGAGTTCTTACAAGTATCTCTCTAGTATGCTCTGTAGCTAGGGAGCAGCATATTTTTCACCAACAGTGCACTCAATTCATGGTTGTTGTTTTTTTCCCATGAAGACTCCTCCAAGCACAGTTTTGCTTCTAGACAAATGAAACAGAGATTAAATAACCATATTATGGGAAATGGCAGCCAGACTAGGACGAGAATTTATATCACACTAGGTTCTATCTCTTCCTGCTGTGTATGAGAAAATCACTACTGAAATAACAGACACAGTCAGAGCTTATACAGCACCCAGCATTGTACCAGGAAAACACCAACATCACAACCCTTCTCACAGAAGCGAGGGCTCCAATTGACATGCTCAGCAATGGTTCAGGTGTTTGTCACTGCAAGAGGATGTTTGCAAATATCATCTTAAATAAGAAATACAGCAGAAAGGATATCACTTGCACCTGACAGCTAAATGTAGAAAAAGTATTATTTCAGAAGCATCAAGAATCAAAGGATTAACTGTTTCAAAGATATGCTGGGATGTTGATGTTTGAACAGCACAGCAGCATGACAAACCACATAAAATCTACACTGGCCTTCCTTTCCAATTTTAACAGCTTTGCTTTCCACTCCCTTGCAGCAGAAGACAGTTTGCTCTGGGAAGAGCACAAGACAGCTGCAATGTATCAAACAAACATAAACCACTGAGAGACAGAACTGCTAAACCTTCAATTTCTTTTCAGCCAGCAGCAGATTTAATACTTAAAAGCTGTGATTTCCTCCCAGAGCTGTTATGAAATAACTTGTTAAGAATCCAGATGTTTCTCTGGAAAGCAATTCCAGACAACAGCAGGCACCAGGCAATCTGCATATATGCCATCATTTAAAACACAGATGAGTGCAAAAAACAGTCATAGACATGAGAGCTCCGAGTATTTTATACACTTCCCTGGCACCTGTCCTTGTGCACCTGTCTCTGTAGGATGCAACTGCTTGCTTTGAACTGTCTTGTAGAAATGGCATATGGAAAAAACCCCAGTAATCCAGTCACCACAATTAGATGGTTTCTGTCTCCAAGGAACTGGAAGGGGACAAAGTTTCTCAAACTAGGCAACATTTTAAGCTGTCCAAGTCCTGCATTGCGGCTTGACTCATGACAAAAAGGGCTCTCTCTGTGTCATCTACACATAGTGGAATTAACAAGCTGTCATAACTAAGTGTTTAATTGACAAAAACGCTGTTTTAGTGAGGTCTCTACAGCTCTGCTTCCCTCTCTTCTCTTCCCTGAAAAGCAAATTTTAACCTGTTAGGGTAACTGCAGTTTCCAACTATCTGTTCAGTTGACAGTGCTGTCTCCCCACATTTTCCTTACTGTCTCAGGTTCAAACAACTGGGCACTGTCTCTGCTCGGAGCAGCAGTAGGAGACGTAACACTTAAAATGCTTCCTAAATCAGTGTTACCACCAAGAATGTAATCAGAAGAAATAAAGTGAAAATAGCCAACATTATGAAATTTTGATGAGGGAAACCTTCATCAAAGAAATCAAAAGCTCTGAGAGGTGTGTGCTTCACTATGAAGTGTACCTGATCCAACCTTCTTTTCCGCAACTTCTGCAGTGTTCGGTCCGAAGTGAGCACTTTGGAACTACTGTGAGCTTCAAAGTATTCCTCCACCAGGTTGCTCTAAAAAGGGACAGTGAGATCAGCCATGCTGCTCCTGCAATCAAGTTACCCCTCTCCCTTTGCAACCACAAACATGTTTGAAGATGGCCAATATGAGACACAGAGCAAGGATGAACAGAAAGCCAGAAGATATTTGCAAAAATGGCTTCTACAATAGCAATTTGTCAAAGTTAACTTAGTCATATGGTTCTTCCCTGAAGACAGAGACAGAAAAGAGATTCTGAGAGAGCAGGACACAGCAATAATTCTAATGGGATGTGGAGATCCCTGGTGCTGGAATGAAAGCGGACAACAAAGCTGAACGCCAAGCCAGAAAGTAATGTGTGCTTCTGTTGGTGCTACAGGGCTCAATTTCTTCATCCCTTCTCAGTACAACATCTCATTCACTGATGTCTTAGAACTTCTCCTTCTGGAGCTGCTGAGGAGACAGACTGGATTATGCCCACAGGCTCACATGATGCCTGTCCAACAGGGATTGCTCAGAAGGACAGCAAAAGCCAACTCAGCTGGTTTGATTTGAAATGAGTCTAGCCCTTCTTCCCCATAGGTAGGTGTGATCACTGACAGCTTATTGTCACTAAACATCCCTTCATGCTTGCTAGCTGTATTTTCTGCACACTCACCATCTTGTTCTCTTTATTTTTTTTGGCTAGACTGTTTCTGGGAGGAGGCGTAGATGCAGCCTTAGATTTTGCTGGGGTCTTTTGACCTGATAAAACAGCGCTGACTTCTTTCTGGTCTTCCTCATCCTCCTCCTCTGAGCAGGAAGCAGAATATTCACTCTCACTTTCCAAGTAGGGATCTGGAGCTGAAGCATAAATTTAAGGTTAAAAGTTAGCAACACAGAACACATTTCACACCACCTTGCTCTCCCATACATTCTCTAGATGTTTTTCAAGCATGATTCCTAAATATATTTCACAGAAAAGTAAAATCAATGCTTAAGAGGACTGCAAACACACATAGCCATTTCTTCCCCGGTTCTAGGCTCACAAATCACTTAGTACAGCTTGCTCCTTGATACTAATTAAGAAACATAATCCTGCTATTAAAGGTGACTAAAAATCAACAATGGAATTCTGTATTTCTCTTAGCATCTCTGTGCCAGTCACGCAAGCTGAGTGTCTTCTGGGTCACACTCAGCAAAAAAAAATTTTGTAAAAGACCTTTGTTAGCAATGTTGGTTGAAGAGCACAAACAGAATGTGGCTCAGTCTTGGTCTCTCGATACAAAAGAAGAAATAGAACCAAAACGTCACACTAAACTCTCCTTTGCATTCGTTCTGTGCACATAGACTCAACCAGTTACTGGAAATATTTTACCATAAATGTCCCAGCCACCATTAAAAAGTTTTATGTCTTGGTTCAAGCAATTGTGCCAAACTTAAGTGCCAACATAGGTTAGATTACTGAGAGTTTTGTCTCTTTTGATCATGTTACTCAAGTCCAGCAACTTTGTTCTTCTAACGCTTTCCTCCCCCTACCTACGTAGCAATCTGTTGTAGACAAAAGGTCTACAAAGACTTCCTTAAGGACATTTCTACACTATCTGCAGGAATAATCAGATTGTTCCAGTCAGACTGCTACTACAGGCAGAGGCCCACCAAGAGAAACACCTTCTTCTCAACACAGTGTCTTGCTGACTGTGGGAGCAGACTGCAAAGGCTGATCTTTACCTGCCAGCCTCTTTCTGAGTCTGTAAGGTGTGGTAGACACAAATTCTTTCTTTTTACTCTGTAACAGCAAAGAAAAAACATGCATTAGAAGGCACACATAACTCTTCAAAAACAGCCCTCTGCCAAGCAAAGAGTAGAATCAGGTTACATTTCCAACCTATTTCAGCCCTCAAGAAACTGTGAAGACAAAGGCAGTAAAGTATGGAGAATTTTTGTTTTGCCATTCAGAGCTAGAGTGGGGCAGGATGAAGTTGCAAAAGAGGCTTAATTCTTTCAGCTGAGATGGAGGGTAGAAAACTGAAATCTCCAACCAAGTTGCCAATCTTGGCCCCTTTAGGAAGAGTCAAATTGAAGCAATGACAAACAGGAAATGCTTCGACTCTCCAGAGCAGTAATTTTTCACCTCACAGTCTACTCCATCTCATCTGGAGGTCCACTTTGAAAACAACTACCAGAACTACGGAAGACCACTCAGAATACTAAGCCCAGAAGAAGTACAGCAAAGGCAACTCAAGTTGCCTGGGCTCATCAAGTTGTAATTCCTTACGTATATGTAAAGCATGTGCCTAACTTGACACCAGATCAAGTCTGTAATAGTCAGGAAACACTTCAGTTAGTCCTGTCAAAATGGATGAGAAATCATCAAGAAGTGAACACAGCATCCCAAAACAGCATCTGCTACAGGCATATCTCATCCTGGAACCTTATACTGGGAAAGCTGTGCACACATTTCTGGTATGATGCTATAGCATTTTAGAAAGCCAACTGTTTCACAGCACTCTCTTTAAAACCAACACAGCTGGCAGTTCTGGATAGTATCTCTCTGCAGCATAACAAAAAATGACATCAATTTACACCACTCCCATTATCACCATTTATTTTTTATAAACCAATGCTACAGTATGAAACAGAACAGCACCATGGTTCTTGAATTCCTAACAGAACTCCTCACAAATAAGGCTGTTCTTTCTTTTGATAAGAAACTGGAAAGCTATGAGTTTAACTGCATATTAAAGGATTGTCTAACATCCTCATTTGTGTGATATCCACCCATGCTAATTCAGCTGTCAAAGCCACTATTTGCCCACTGACTCTAAATCCCATAGTCCTGACTAACAGAAGCTCTGGTTCTCACTTGAGTTACTCTGCCTAGCTGGATTAGGAGAGACATCCGTACTGTGGATGAGGCTTTCCAAGGTCCTTTCTTTCCAGAACTATAGTAACTGGCCAGTTCAAGTTTTAAAAGTGAAAAAAAAAACAAAACCCAAAACCAAAAAACAAACCCAAAAAAACCCAAGCAAGGTAGAGTCATCACTCACCTTATGCTGCAATTTGTTTGAACCTGAATGTTCTGCAAAGCAAGAAACAGCATGGTTCAGAGTACTGCACAATTTCAACAGCAGTCCATCAGAAAAAACAGGCATTCGCTATTCAAAGTTATGCTGTGCCAAAATATCAGCTGTCTGGGTGGTTAATCCCATGAGGCAAGCCTCTAGCTGCTCAGAGGTAGGCAAGGAAAGAACAAGACAGTCAACGTTATTAGCATAGAAGGTAGCTTTTCATTCTGGTCACAGCTTTGGGAGGCCATCAGCAGGAGGGAAAAGGCTGAAAAATGAGCTAATGTCTGACCCCGAGCACACCAGACTCCATTTCTGAGCACAAAGTAACATGCTCTTGCCAACATTGATGTGCACTGACTACTCCCACCTGTATTTCTCCCTACAGCATTGGGTGCTTGAAAATTATATAATAAAGTGTGAATTTCCACATGAGCACTCACACAATTCTACCCATCTGGTGTTAAACAAATCAGCTCAGCTCATAACTCTCTCAAGTGCAAACATTTCTGTTGTACACAGAAGAAACCCCTAAGTGACACAGCAACAGATAAGAGACAAGTTCCTGTTTTCTCCACATCAGCAGGGCACTGACACCCAGGTGAACCAGAGGCCATGCTTACCAAGCAGTTCAGTCTACAATGTTAAGCTGACTAGAATACTCATGCATGACAGAAGCTGGCACTCAAAAATGCACTTCACCACCCAAACAGAACATAATGCCCATTTACTCAGTTTCAGTTCCCCAAAGCACCACAAGACTTACTGCTGCTTTGAGGGGTTTTGGCTGTCTCCTCAGGGCACTCGGAGCGCTCAGGTGCAACACTCTGTCCTGGTGTCTGGGCTAACTCAGCAGCTGTAGGAAACAGGGGGAAGGGAAGAAGTTTCACATGTCAAAAACATGTTTCACGTGTACAAAACTCCCAGCCCTGACTACTCAGCCATGGAGCCATACACCTGAAACAGTCTCTACGCATTGGTTACCCAGCTACTTCAGGAAATGCACTAGATAGTTCCAATTTTTTCTAACCCTAATGGTGAATGTAACCCTTAACAAAGATTTTCAAAGACTCCTCAGTTAATTCATTTTACAAGTATAGCTCAGGCAATGACAGAGCATGCTTCACTCCCTCGGAGACCATGTCTTCAAATCACAGCAATGTTTGGTCATGCTCACTTAGTGCTGTAAAACTGCAATTGGACATAGTAGAGCAGCAGGTATAGCAAACACATCAGTTCCCCTGGAAATGTGTTCTTGTATCCTATTTACCTCTTTCTACTACTTACCAGCACAAGCTAAAGTTGAATCCCTGAATATGGAAGGCCCTCATATCCTGCTAACAGTCCCACAAGAAAAGCAGCCTTCCATTGAATGACTTGCCTCAGTTTTCAAACTGAGTCATGGCTCCAGGGGAGCACCAGTGAAACCTACCCTGCTGCAGAAGGAGGTATAAGAAACGCAAATTTCCAAGACACAGTAGAAGCCCAGAGATGTAAAGAGGTACAGCCAACACAGTTTCTGTATGGCGATACAGAATGATGACCCCTTAGACCATCCTTTGTAAGATACATCAGTAGATGTGACAGCTAAACACTAACGAAGTTCAGATGGTGCTGGGTAAAAAAAGGCCCTTCAAGTGAGAAGAAACAGTGGCAGCAGGCCTCAAGCACTTCATTTGAACCAGAGCAGCCCACTCTCTCCAGAACTACCACCTTCTGCTTGCTTCTCCTAAGTCCACAATTAGCCTAGCAAGCACGCTCAGACACTTTTGAGTAGGAGACATCCCCTGACTCACAAAGCTAATATTGACTTTTTTTGACTCTTTGCTACATAATGACTTATTCTCGTATCCTTCTAAGTTACACAAATAAAATCCCTGCCATCCTTTGGCACTTAAAAAGACTTTTTCCCAGCATCAAAAAACTTCCACTTTTTTAATGTGTTTATTTATTATCTGTATTTCCTATCCCCCCCTCCCCGTGCCTTTGATTTCTCCTAGCCCTGTGCTTTTGTTTGAGAAAGACTCATTCAGAGCCAGATAAAAGCTGCTGAAATACAGCAAACATATATTTTGAATAAAAAGAAGTTAAAATCACATTAATGGAATAGTCAAAAAAAGACCACAGTCAGAGCAAGATGAAAGGTAGAGGAAAACATACCTAGCTCTCCCATTTTGTTGGACCGTTTGGGAGTCTGGAATTGGTAAACTTCACCACCACTTACACTTGAGCCATTTCCCATTGAATCTGTGAAAAGTAATGTTACTTGTAGCTATTTAAAAAACACTGGCAGCCCAGAAAGCCAACCCCATCCTGGGCTGCATGAAAAGCAGCATGGCCACCTGGTCAAGAGAGGTGATTCTACTCCTCTACTCTACTCTCGTAAGACTCCACTTGGAGTGCTGTGTCCAGCTTTGGACTCCTCAGCACAGGAAGGACATAGAACTGTTGGAACGGGTCCAGTGGAGAGCCATGAAGATGATCAGAGGGATGGAGCACCTCTCCTGTGAGGACAGGCTGAAAGAGCTGGGGCTGTTCAGCCTGGAGAAGAGAAGGCTCTGGGGAGACCTTAGAGCAGCCTTCCAGTACCTGAAGGGAGCTACAGGAGAGCTGGAGAGGGACTCTCTATCAGGAAGTATAGCAATAGGTTGAGGGGCAATGGCTTTAAACTGAAAGAAGGGAGATTTAGATGAGATGCTAGAAAGAAATTCTTTATTGTGAAGGTGGTGAGACACTGGAACAGGCTGCCCCGAGAAGTTGTGGATGCCCCATCCCTGGAAGACCTTAAGACCAGGCTGGATGGGGCTTTGAGCAACCTGGTCTAGTGGGAGGTGTCCCTGCCCATGACAGGGGGGTTGGAACTCGATGATCTTTAAGGTCCCTTCCAACTCTAACCATTCTATGATTTTAAATTCTGGAATCGTTATCCTCTCCTGTTACCACAAGCATAGCCAGAACCAGTCCACCCTCAAAAACAATTTTATCAACATTGTGCAACTTTGACGCTGTAAGAATCCCCCGAAGTCACAGCTATGTTAGGTTTTCCCCTAACAATACCTTGGGCACATATTCCAAGAGCAGTAACATATTTCTTCTCTTCCATAATCTCCTGAGCTTCATCATCTGAAATATTCTCAAGTTTCTTCACAAACGTCTTCACACTGAGGGTCAGCTGAGTCTTGTCCTTCTGTACTTTAATACCTAGGATTACAGTAGAAGCTTTAACCTCCTGCTATTTCATTATTTCTATTGCAGCAGCATGCAGCTACCCCATTTAGAGAGCAAGCTCCTGTTGTACAAATCACTCAACCAGTGGAATGATGAAAAGATGTCCCTCTAAAAGAATAGCTGGTCTACGCCCTGGTGGTCAGATGACACTACAGCCATTAGTCCCTCCTTTACCACAAAAGCTGTCCTCTGAATTCCAGGAGGTCAAGATCCCCATTTCAGCACACATCAGCTTCCACGGTTTGGGAGAAATGACACTGACTCACAGACAGAAGTATCAAATTGCACACAAAGGGGACGGTATGTGGCATCCTCTGTCTGCCCTAGCAAAGGGGAGCAAATGGAACAGACCTGACCTATAGCCTGTCAATATGCTCGTGAGAGAATTTAGGCTTAGACTGCCGGAGAGCGTCTGTTTGAACTGCTCAGAGCAGAACCAGCAGCCAAGTCAGATCAGCATGCTCTGTGCCTTGTACAGGCAAGTTCTAAGCATCTCCATGGAAGTTCCAAACCTTCAACGTAGTTAAAACCGCAGCAAAAGCCTCCTGAAGCAACCCCCTCGAACCTCGCTCCGAACTGACAGTGTGCGTGCGTGTTTAACCCCGCCAGGGGCGGGGAAGTTTGCCCGGCTACCTGCGACCCCTCGGCCAGGCACACGCTGCTGACAGGGAGGCGAGCGGCCGGAGCCAGCGTCCGCTCCGCCTTCAGCCAGGGCCACTGCCCGCCCCGCCGCCGCCTCCTCCTACCGGGGCGGGGACAGGAACAAGCCGCGGAAGAGGCGGCCAGAGGAGAACGATCCCGGGGGCGCCGTCCCGCCCGCAGCCCGGCCAAGGCGCTCAGCCCCCGCCGCCGATGGGGAGGAGCTACCCTTCCCAGAGCGCGTCGCGGACCCCCCTCCCGGTGCCCTGGCCCCGGGGCGGGCTGTACCTGCGTCGTCAGCGATATGCTTCAGGACCTCCTCGTCGGGCACGAACTTCACCCGCAGGCCGCCGCCCGTCGCCCCCTGGCTCATGGCGGGGGCCCCGACAGCGCTCTCCCTCAGCCGCCCGGACGCCGCCCCGCCC
>VXBW01004283.1:27144-43368 GCA_013400375.1 Thinocorus orbignyianus
CCGCCAACCTAAATCAAAGTTTAAAACAAAAAAAAACCACCAAAAAAGCGCAATTCACAAAGTATTCATTTCTGTTCAGAAACAGCACAATATTTATTTAACATCTTTATATATTTATATATATATAATTATTTTTTTCTGCATTGCAGATTGTGTTGAGTTTTATACATCTCTATTTACAATGATTTAAAATAATTATATTTAATCTCTGGCAGGTATTTACAAAGTCAACAGTAACTACATTTCACATTTCAACAACAGTCAACAGCATTAACCAGCTCAGTAGGACAGTTAGGATAATGGCTTACATGCACCAATAACATGATCTTCAGTACGTGCCATCTTCAGGTCTAAGAATGAAGATGTTCCCCTGGTGGCAGGTTGCAGGGCAGCACAGAGCAGAGGCCGCGGCCAGCAAAAACCCATTTGGTTTGGCCCTCCCCCAGACCCAGAGCGTGGCCCCCGGGGTCAGTCCTGGTGAGGGGGGCACACAGCCCCCAGCCGCGCCCCCGCACCCCTAGCAGGCCTGTGTGCCCCCAGGAGCGGCTACTTGCTGTTCTGCTCCTTCTGTGACAGAGATAAGATTACATAATGCTAAAGTAGTAAAAATCCTCAGAAACCTTAGTTCAGAGAAACAAACCTGGTGTGACAGAAAAAAGTAAGAAAATAACCTTTTAACCCTTGCAGAACATTTCTTTTTACTAGTAAAACTGACAGCATGTCCTGTATTTTTACAAGGACAAAAGCAGATCAAAAGATTCATTGTAAAGTACAGGAATTACAAATTTAAAAAATGCAGCATGGGGTACCTCACTTTAATTGTCGGGATTTGGGTTTTTTTATAGCAAATAAAAGCCACCATAGTATATCTAAAATGTATTAAGTGTATCCGATTTAACTATTAAAAATCTTTATTAGCTTTTTCCTGGAATCTTTGATATGGAAAAAATGCTAAGTGACTCAATTTTATTTAATCATACAGTATTTTCCCATAAATAACCAGCTAGTAATATCCATCCCCAAAGTATTCACTATCTGCAAGAAAACATTAGGAAGTTGTTCTGAAGTAACCATTGAACACTGGCACACAAAAACACAGACACACCCCAGTACTAGGAATCTATTAATACTTGGACAAGTTGTTTTATCCTGAGTGGCTGTTAACACACACCTACTGTATATATTAAGCCACAAAATTTTTACTACTTGCATTTTCATAAACTAGTAACACAGAAGTCTAGCACAACAATAACAGCTGCCGGAACAGAAAGAACAGTGTCAATAGCCAGTATTTCTGTTACTCCCAAGTCGTCCTTATTTTAGAACAAAGGGTAAAAGGTTGCTTTGTTCACACTATTTTTTTTTTGTTTGTGATTAGTTGTTCTGGGAAGAATGAGTACTCAAACACACAGGATCCGCTACGGATTTGTAAGGAAGTTTCCACGACAAAGCACCATAGAGTCACTTTGCCAGGAGACACTCCGCAACAGAAATCTTTCCTGATCATTTTACCATCTAAAAAACAAAAACCTGTGTGAATTCTACACCACATTTTAACAAGTGATTAATCATCTTTTCAAGAGTCTAAATTCAAATTACTTTAAAGAGTTCTATCAGAACACAAAGATACTCCACTCTAAAGTGCTTACATCTCACGGACTGTAAAACACTGGGAGCTCACAGCCAAGGAACTGGTTAATAAAACTTGATCTCATCACTTTGCTCATCATGCAAAAGCTAAAATGTAGGGCAAGATTTTACTGTACAGACACAAAGTTTTACTATACATCTGTTCCCATCAACAGCTCCTCACAGGAATAGCTTAGGATTCCTTCACAATATGCATGTTAATTTATGGACCCATTTTAAATTCATTTGGTCCCTCAGATATTACCTTTGGTAAAACCCGATGAACATGGTAAAAAAAAAAAAAAGAAAGAAAAAAAATGAAAAAAAGAAAAGAAAAGAAAAAAAATCAGGGGAGGGGAATAGCCTTAAGAAAAATAAATAAAAGAATGGAAGAAAAAAAAATTACTTTTTTCATTAAATCTCAAATACCGAGAAGTAACATTGGACAGAATTTTACTAAATCCATTTCTGGAAGCTGTAAGGTATCCTTACACTATTAGAGCTTGCTTCTGAACTTTTAATATCACAGGCCTTGACACTTGCCAAACTTAGGAGGCAAGTTTATCTGACTGGCTAGCTGTTATGTTTGGAAATCTAGTTTCAGGATTTGTTTTATTCTAAATAAAGTTTCATAATGACTATGTGAAAATTCTCACAGGTATCAGTCTTGCAAAAAACACTGACTGCTTGTTTTCAGGACCTACTGACAAACCAAACTGCTCACAGTTGTCCATCATCTTCCACCACTGTGTAAGAGGCAGGTGAGAATTTTGGCTCTTCAGCTGGTCACGACATGCAGATTTTGACAGACTGATACATGTATTCACTAACACAACACCCATGTCATGATCTGTCACCCTGAATCACCTACAAAAAAAAAGCTTTCCACAGCAAAGTTTATCCAAGTACCAGTGGGACAATAAAATAAAAAATAATCAAGGGAGATTAAGGCCCATATACTAGAAACAAACAGCATTTAAAATACTGAAGAAAATGCAAAATATTGAACAATTTGATATAAACCAAGAATGCAATGCAAGTACAGAGGATCTGGCTTCTTTGCTTACCATGCTTGCAACGGAGTGATATTTTGCAACTTTAGTCCTGCAATTGCCCTAAAGAAGAAATTTCAATAGATAAAAAAGGGGCATGTTTACTCTTCTGATGCTAACTATTGCTATGATGTGAATGGTTGTTACAAACGAGACCTAGCTAATGGCTTTAATGCTATATTAAACATGCCAAGGTAGTACTATCTTTGGCAATGAGAGAATTGCAGAATTTAAGGATGAGATTATTGGATTTACTAACAACAGGAACACTTTTTTTTTGTTTTGTGCGCAGTACATATATTTCATTCAAACATGTTCCATTTTATTTTCCACACCTCCTCCAGGATTATGAGTGCAGTGCCTAGGTCCATACTAATTTATTTTCATGATTTTACTCAAAAAGTCATTCTTGGTTCTCACTTAGTTTTCAAATTAATTTAGATTTGTAAGCCAAGATAAAAATTTCTGGTTTATGACAGAAGTCAAAATGCTGAACACTTAAAAGAGATAGCCATTGGTTCATGATAAAATCGGACAAGTTTAAACTCTTAGGTTAAAATACAGCCATAGCATAGAATTATCTATTTCATAATTAATTTTTTAAAATATAATTCTCTGAACAAGCTATACATTAAATATTGAGGAAAATTTCCCTGGAGCTAAAATTTTCCAAGAAGTAAAACAAGTCACATAGTATCTGGAGACTAAAAGGGATTAGAATTGGGGTCACCTTACTACAGAGTAGCTTTACCACCATTAAGATGCAGGCTTACCCCTTAATCTCAAAAAATATGTTCATATTTACATACAGTATACACACAGTTGAGGCAATTGATTGTCAACACGTAACAAATGTATGTACCTACCCATGCACAAGTAAACCTCACATGGTGAGAAAAAATCCTGTCCCAGTAAACTCCAGTATTCATAAGTAGTGCAAATAAATACTTAGTCAGAAAACATTTTTTTTCCCTCATTATTTTAATGTCAAATCAGATAATTTAAATTCTGTTAAAGCTAGCAGGAGTATGTTGGAAATGTTGTATTTAAGACCAACACACTTGCAAACGACAAATACTAGCTCTAATGCTTACTGGCTGCAACATGGTGTTCAGCATTACAGAATTAACTGTACTGTTAAAATTTTTTTTCAAATTCACATCAGAAAGGATATTCAAAGAAGACTGCATTTTAAATGGACAGTGGCATACAGTCTCCAAATGAAAATTAAAAGAATAATATAGCAATTTAAACTATCATCTTGCAATATTTGTTTTTTTACACGGGTATTTTTATGTCATCACTACGCTGCCTGCAGGATGAAAAAATGTCTCATCATTCAACCAAAAAGCTGTTCACAATAAAACCCTGAAAAGCATAATCAAGCTGGAGTTTGCAGTCCCAGCATTTTATATTTTCTCTAAAATCATAAAGCCCAACAAAAATGAGTTGCAAAATGAAAGCATATTGGGATACGGTAAATATTCTATCGAGGGATAATTAAGGTATCCCTACTTACTTGTATATTTGCATCAATATATAGTACCAACACTTTCTCAACTAAGAATTACACGTATGTACGTGCGTGTGTACATACACTAGGAAAAACAGTAGTGTTCTGCTCTTTTACCTTCTTTTATAATGCTGTAGTTGCATTGAAATACTGCTGAAAACTAAATCTAGTGCCTCACGTCAAGTACCACATGTTCTAAAACAAGACAGAGCAGAGTGAACTCAGGATAGAAAGATTTAAGTTCAAATATTTGTCACAGGTATCAGAAAATTGTACTTTGTTTGGTACTTAGCATACATAATCAGAAAGACAGTAGATTATTCCCTCAACCCATATCCCAGCCACTTTAATTTTATTTCTGCCACAGTTCTTTGAAGTGTACTGAACCTCAGTGTACAAAGTTTTGCTATGATCTTAATCCACCTTGGCATAGTTTGAGCCGAATCTAGAAGTATTAATGATAAACATGATACACAGCACTGACAAAAGCCTGTCATTACAGCTGGTTTGTAGATATTAGTGATGACTCACTTTGTAAAACAGATGTTGAACAGTACTTGTCTGAAAAATTACAAAACAAGCTCCTACAACTAAAACATTGCACTAAAAGGATAATTTTGAGAAGTTACAGATGTACCACATCAGCACACAGAAAAAAAAACAACAAAACACAGAGATAAATATGAACTCTTTAAAAAGCCTTATATGGGGTAGGTACATATACACAAGAATAAACCAAAATACAACGGATGATACAATAACAAAAGGCACATCATCAAAATGAGAACTGTAAAAATATCTTAAAAGGTAGTTCAACTAAAGTTTTAAGGAAAAATTTATGCATATACATTTGACTTCCCTATCTGAAGTCACTGAGCTGTCTCACTTGTCCGAAATAATTTAATAGTGTGGGATCCCACACACAAGAATATTAAAAAAAAAGTTGTGAAATGTGGCCTGCTGCCAGTTGAAGTGCCCTAAAACTTCTGGACTATAACAGCAAATGTAGAAAGTAGAGAACCTTGCTAATAAACAGCTCTACTTTTTACAACATTAAAATAAAGTAATTCTTAAAAAATTAGCTGACACTCCTGGCCTTTCCTTTCCCAAAGATTTATGCAAATAATTTGGTCCTTTTCCATTTAGTGATGGCTCTTTAATAGAGTTTCTGTTGTGATGGTCTCTACAAAATATAAACTTTGTACTTTCAGCTATGACTTATCAATTGTCTCCATTAGTAAACCTTTATAAAATAAAGAAGAGTTTAACCACATACAGCTTTTGACATTTCTGCAGAAAATGCATCATAGTTTAATCTCAACTTTGCCTTAGTTCCAACTGTGTGCGACTGGTGGTCCTTAAAGATTAAATTCAATTTAGAAACTGTAAGGTCTTCTTTCTGATGATTCTATTCATTCTTTAATTGAATTTCTGCATCAGTCTAGATGCCATTTAATTCACTTTATGAATGTAAGATATGAAGACTAGACTACCAAAGTGACTTGTGAAATCACAAAAAACTCTTCGAATATTCATTTTAATGTAAATTTGAAAAAAAGTCCTATTTGAAATAATGAGATTCAAAAAAAAAAAAGAAAAAAAAAGAGAAGAAAAAGAACAAACCCAAACAAAACTGAAACCAACTACCAGCAATGCAACAAGACGACATTGTCCTGGTTTTCTAAAGACTATCATTCAAAGATCACCTGCTACTGATAACTGCTTACGTTTGTCCTTTACAGTGGCAGTGAAACCAAAGTGCCCATATGAAGATCCTAACTCTTTCCTGTGGGTTTACAATTTGTAAATTTCCAGGATGTCATACATTACTTCAGCGAAGAGGATGAACTTTCTCCTTTTCTCTCTCGCAATCTGAATAGAGACAAAGAGAGATGGAGAGAGAACGACAAACATTCTCCTGTATAACCAGAAATATGCTTATAAGAAGTGTGCTCTAGCATAAGTACCAGCCAGTGCCCATACACCAGTCACATACATTCAAGGCTTGGCTCAATAGCATGAGTTCTGAATTTTCCAGAGCAGGGCCAATCCACTAAAGTAAGAGTGAAAAAACTAAATGGATTATAAATACCAAGGCAATGAGGTGTGATCCTTCTGGGGAAAAAAGGACTGTCAATACCCCTTTGCACAAATGGTGTTTCTAGAAAAGCATTTCACATTGAAGCTTCAGTGTTTCTAGCAAACTATTGTCTCTATCCCTGAGACAGTCCCTTAAGAGTCTGACTGTACTGCAGGATTCTTCAAATGACTCCATGATTGGATTCAGGGACATTGAGAAAGCAGCTAAGATGGGCGGGGGTGTAAAACCATAGATACCATAGAAAGCAGCCTGAGAAATACTCTTTACCCGAATACAGTTTTCAATTCAGTGATCAGCACCTCACAAGAATAACAACAAAAACGGAGCAGAGCTAGCTATTAGTTCCTGGGAAAGTAGCGTTTCCCTCCCACTTACAAACCAAATTGCTTTTACAGCATAATGTTGTCTAAATTTTAGTCTCTATGCAGAATGACCCTGTGTCCTGGAGGGGAAGACATGTAACATTACATATGGCTACAACGCCATTAGAAGTGCATTGTAACCTACATTATCTACTTAGAATCCTCTCTTTGAGGGAAAACAACTTGTTAATATGCCTGTCTCAGTTGCTGAACATCAAAAGCTTCTGGGATGAGAGACTTGGGGGCAGGCAAGAAAAAACTACCCTCATTTTAATGAAAAAAGTGCTGTAGGCAGCCAGGAGCAGCAATGACAATCCCCTCCCCAGAATTGATTGCACAGACTCAGAGAGGTCCAAAGTCACACTAGAATCTCTGAGGCACTCCTGGTTCTGAGAAAGAAAAGTCATGATCCAGTAGTCTTTGCAGTACTGTAGACCGAGAAAACAAACCCGTTTCTATTTCTTAACAAAGCCAAAGCATCATCTCATAGGGATCACATTCACCATTTCCGCCGGTGTCTCCAGTCTCACAGTGTTGAAATGGGACTGATCAGCCTACGATGGATTGCACGTCACCCAAGGAGAAAGGAAGGCATGGAAAAAGGCATACAGTACATTATATACTGCTTCACAACCATGTTTACAAGGGGGATGGAGTGGGGGCGGGGAATGAAGGTGAGGGAAGAATTATTGCTGTTTCAGTAATACAGTATGATAGCTAAACCAAATCAAACAAGATCACAACAGTCAGTATTTTCACACTGTGGGATGATGGTTCACGTTTTGCCTAAGGATGAACTTGCCTGGGGATTAAAGGGAAATGGAGTCCTAAGGAAGGGAGTCAAAGTTACACCTGGGATATCAGCTGCATATTGAAACTTGGAGATCGAGACTGCTTGGTTAGGGGAGCTCCCGGGGGAAGAAGATCTTCACCTTCCCCAACTTGGCCTAGTCGGTCCTCCTGTAGGCTGATAGTTGAAAACCGATTGGTGTTGCCAGCTGCTAGATTGGTAACACCATCTGTACCAGCTCCAACACTGGAGCCTGTCTGACTGCCATTCACATAGTCAAACGATTTACTGGAGGAAGCACTGGCGGTCCTGATCAGGCTCAAACTGTTGGCTTTTGGCACCACCTGCCCAGCAGGCAGGCTGAGGTGTTTTTTAGTAGGCGTCATCTCAATTATATCTGCACCAAGGTCAGTGGATTGGTGCATGTACTGCTTCCGAGCTACCGAATCTCGAGGGCTCTCACTGGATTTTGCCACAGAAGAAGTTTCTTTATCCTTAGCAGAACGCCCGCTTGCTGTTTTCCTTAAACTGCCTTTCTGGGATACTGATGATTGAGGTTTGGTCCCAACTGGCTGGCTGCTGAGAGAAGCTCCTGATGAAAATCCTTCATCAGCATCATTAAAGTTCACAGATTCCTCTCTTCCATTTACACCTTCAGTATCTATTAAGAAAAAAGAAACAACCAAAAAAAACCCCAAACCAATCAGAACACAGTAAGCATTCAAGTTACACGAAGACAAAGATGCACATAGAATGTCAGAACAAACCTCATTTGCTAATTTGCCTGGTTTCCACTTGCTTTAAAATTTTTGATTCTCAGACAATAATCTTCTTGTCATATTTAGCAGAACAGCAAGTCTAACAATAAATACTTCCTGAGCTTGATTTGGCTTTCCTATATACCACTTTTATCACTCAGAATATCTCTGAACTTTGTCTATAAACATGAATAATTAGGTGCCATCTGGTTAATATTCTTTAGTTGTGTCTGCAGATACTGATGCGCATTCTACATGTGGTTTGAAAAAAAAAAAAAAAAAAAGGAAAAAAGCAAACCCAAACCAAAAAACCATTCAGACTAGTTTATCCTATTTTGAGGCAAGATCTAAGCATGTTCAGGATCTCTTCCAGTAAGAGTAAGTTCTGGCAAGTGCTCTGTAAGCTTCACAATTAGGCTATTTCCCAGGCCAGCAACCACAACGCTACAATAGAGGTAGAAGGCACTCATTGCACACAGCTGGCACTTCAAACAATGTGACTATACCTTCTGTTGGAGGTTAATCTAATTCCTAGTTCTCTTTCCTCCAGAGCACAATTCTCCCTGCATTTCCAGTAATCCTATCTAGGTGCCTCCACCATATTTGCTTTTATCTCAGCATCCAAACTTTTCAGAGAAAAAAAAAACCCAACCCTTTTGTTCAGAGAAATTTAACCTCTGAAACACTTCATGTTATAGGAGCAATTCTGTGCTTTTGACTGGAATCTCAAAGGGAAAAAAAGCCTGACAAATTTCTTTCTTAAATCCTTATTTTCTTTTTAGGCCTATAATATGATTAGGGTTGCACAAAAAGACCTTTTTAAAAAGAAAAAAACCAAACAACAAAAAACCCCACTTATTCCAGTCCTTTTTATAAGCTCCAAGCACTCAAAAGAAGAGTTACTGCTTCAGCAAAAAACTGAACAGCACTCAAATTTCAAACTGAAAGTAGAACTTGAGTTTTTGTTCCACATTATCTCATTTCAATAGGAAAAAGCTATAAAGTTTAACCATGTAAGCAAAAAAGGAGACATTGAGGCTATAAGAATTTTGCTTTTCTTTATAAAAATTGTGGAGCCTGATTATTTGTGAGAAATCTACAAAGCCTACGGATTTGGCCCAACTGTACTACTCTACTGGCAGTTTTTGTCCAACTCAGCTTGCCACCAAGCAAACACGTTTAAGTTTCTTTTGTGGAATGAAAAAAAATAGTAGTAGCAAGGACCTGAGAGATTCTAACGAGTGGAAGCTCATCCTTTCATGCTGATTGTTAGCAGAGCACTAAGGAACACTTTACATTATGGGAAGCAGAACAGACACAAAGCTTTCAGTGTCATTGCTGCCTCTTCATAGCAGGAATATAGCCTGATCCAACTTCACATTCCTGGAGTGTAAAGCAAAAAGAAAATTTCGCAGGGAGGTTTTATTATTCTGTTTGAAACTTGTCTCTTATTTTCAGAAAACTTTGCCTTAGAGTTACCATTGCTGCGTAAGAGCTTACAAAAGATGTTTAACCATTTCCAAATCAGACCATTCTCAGGCCTCCCTCAGAACAAAGCAATGTGAGATTCTTCTGTAGTTTTACATATTTGCATTTGACTCATTAGCCTCCTAGAAGCAGAAAGGTAGTATAGTTCATTTTACTGCAGTCTCCCTTCCTTAGTAAAGACTTAGAAAAAGAAGCTTCTTGGGTTTCAAGGGCTATTATTAAAATGAAAAATGCGGTACCTGCTTTAATATCCCATAACCATCTTTAAATACATATACTTTCTCCCCTCCTGCCTATCCCCATTTGCTGAAATGAAGCCTTCATCTTCTCATTCAGACGGAAGTCTATTTTCATACAGTAGACAGCAATACATTTTATTCACAATCCACCACATCTCCATTCCCCCCACCCCAACCTTCCCACACGTAATCAAAGATGCTAATAAAAATGACGTAACTGGAACATTCTGAAAGCAAGAGCATTTTTTCAATAAAATCAACATTTATGTTTCTTTATTATAATCATGCAAAGCTGGATGAAAGCGTGTTTGGTTACAAGCAGCAAGAGCAGCAGATGAAGTCCCCTCTCAAGCCCTTCTTATTCAAACAAACGATGCATAACTTACAAGAAGGTATCTCCAGGCAATAATGCCAATCTTTTTACTGTTTAAAGAAAATTGTCTGAAGTTTATGTTAAAACATTGCTGAGTAATGTAACTAGAACAGACATTCCCATTCAGGGACAGTGGAGCATAAAAGTCACATTGAAAAAGCAGAATTTTATCCACAGAATTTAAAGACAAGGCTGAGAGGGGTTGCTGCCAGCTTTCGGATGCTGTAACTATACAGAGGCCCAAGCAGCTCAGCAGTGCTCAAAAATGAAGAAGATAGAGAAGACAATATGCAAGAGAATTTCTGTCTAGTCAGATCCATATACCTTCAAAAGTTCTCAGTAGGACTAAAGTAATTCAGCAAATATATACTCTTTTCCCAATACATGTTATTTTCCTCCATAAACTGCCCTCAAAAACAATAAAAAATGTTTCAGTCCTTACATATTCTGTTTGGGGGGAAAAACAGAACAAAGTCATAAAGCTTTCTTTTTTGCCCTCCCCAATAGATCAGTAAGACAATTTGAAAAGAAAAAAAACAAAAAAAAAACCACAACTAAAAAACTACTCTTCTCCCAAATGCTCTTCTACTGTAAGGCCAGAAGAGAAAGAGACAGTGCAACCTAACAAAAATCGTATCAATTGCACTAGAGTGTGCTTCCAGGACTCTTACTGTTTCTTACCAAAACAAGTCTGTCCCCAAAGACTTTGTTATTTATGCCTGTACATAACTGATCCTGTAGATACACAGTGTTCTCCACTGACCCAAAATAGTCTACATAACCACAGCTGCTACCCCCCTGAAGCGGAATACCTTGTAAGGCATTATTGAAATCTTTTGGGTTTTTTCTACTTATTGGGTCAAAACACTGATCTGAAGAAGGGGTTTTATAAAACTTTTTACAGTGACTTTTATTCTGTTCATCCTTTCCATACCTGAACGTTGAAAAGTCACTCGAAATGACCAGTTTCTCATTATATTGTTTATTATTAAAATTGTATTTAAGAGAGGGAATATGCTGGTTAATTTTTTTTGTGAAATCAACATCAGTAGAATAATAAACCACTATATATACACACAAAATTCTATATTAATGCTCAAGCCAAACTCCATTCCTTGGCCTTCTCCCAGATGCCATCAACTGGCAGAATTCAGTTCGCCCAACCATGCAATTATACATTGCTAATGTTAGAGAAGTAAAGGGTATTCAACACACTTCTGTCGAAGTAAAGCATGTGGAAAGATGCCTCACCCAAGAACATGCCAAATTATATAGGTGTCTTAAAACAAACTAAGACTAGAAGGTCAAGTCTTTATCAACTTCTTTCCCACTTCCTGTCTCTCCTAGAAGGTTCTCTGCAACTGAGGACTTCTCCATATCCTTCAGGTCATGCACATGCAAAGTTTAGTAGAACGGAGTAAGATCAACAAGTGAATTTAGGAGAATACAGGACTCATTTACTGAGCATGCTCAAATTCACTATGCACCAAGTAGTAGGTAATCCTACACTAAACATTTTTATGCAACTATCTTCTACAGAAGCATAATGTCTTAATTATTATTTGACAGCAACTCTGATTAAGGATAAGGATTCTGTGACAACACTACATTAAATCTCCAGATTGTTGTCTCCAGAAGAACAAATCTGAAACCTATGTAGCTCATATCCAAATGCGCAAATAAATCTCATTTATGATTAACTGATATGCTTAGATATATTAGCCTATCCTTAGATAGGCTGGATATACCAAAGGAAAGTTCAGGTAGAAAAGAAGATTTAAGATAGGAGAACACTTGAAAATACATTTAGCTACATTTACAAGAAATTAACTCCTCTCTGAGGAGAAATCACGATTAAATTCAGTACTCAAACCCACATATTTCATGGAGTAAAGATGAGAAAATTAATAGATGAACTTAAGCAAAAAAAT
The DNA here is from genome assembly GCA_013400375.1 of Thinocorus orbignyianus. Lineage (NCBI taxonomy): Eukaryota > Metazoa > Chordata > Aves > Ciconiiformes > Thinocoridae > Thinocorus > Thinocorus orbignyianus. The sequence continues at coordinate 39,381 of VXBW01004283.1, forward strand.
TTTCTACCAGCTACTCTATCTGCTATTCTTAGCTGCAGAGCAGACATACAAAGTCCCACAGCATTTGTGTGGATAGCATGGATAAGACAGAAAACCATAATTGTTTCTAAAGTTTTTAGAAACATGACAACCTGGTTTCTTCTTGAAAACACAAGTACTTTTGGGGTACTTGTCTTTAGAGCAGCCACTCTTTCATGTAAACAAGCTGTATGTGTATGAGTTTCCAACTAAAGGATGACTGGCCAATAAAAACATCAGCAGTTTTATATCTGTCTTAGATAGGCTTGACTTTTAATGGGAACAGGAAGCTTTGCTCATGAAAATTTAAAAACTGCAGACTACCAAGGTACTGTTGTAACTAAGTCATAGCAAAATCCACTCATACGCTATACTATCTGATTTTCAGGACTAGATTCATGTTCAATGGTGCATTTTTCCCTTCTGAATATTAGATTAAACATGCTCAGTAATAGAAAGTTTCCAAGCAATCCCAAAGCTCTTGGCTATTACCCCTTGGTTTGGGGGCTTTTTTGCCTTTTTTTTGCCATGCCAAGCAGTCTTTCACCACGCAGATGCAAGCCACAGGCCAGCCCATGTGATATCAAAAGGTAGTACCTGACCTGATGTTAGGTATATAGGGGGTGCGTGTATTGCAAAGAGAAGCTAATACACCCTGGGATAGCGGAAACACACACTAGAATGGAAAGAAGTTCTGCTTGGGGATAGGGAGCCAGGATCCTCCTCCAGCAACTGCCTCACTGACTTCTGCCTCCTCATCTCTGTCCTACCCTCTGTTGTGGCTGCTGCCAAGGTGGGCTCCGGGAAGCCATGCTCAGGGGTCCTGCGCATCAGCACCTCCCCCTCTTGCTCACGTTTGATCCCTAGGTCTGTGGAGCCGTGTTGGATCGGTGAGCCAGGTATGCTTGAGTCAGCCTCGTTTGAGAAGTCAAAGCCATCTGGGATTCAACATATAACATTTTAGTGCTTTTCTGTTCCTTTCTTGGCATTCCAACCCAGGCAGGGAGAATAGAAAATTTACGCGGACAGGGAGCAAACACAAAACACTACCCATGCTTAGTTAAAAGTTGTGAGAACATCCACAGAAAGGGACAGGTGGGCTATGCCGTAGACCAGAGACTAGCAAATGAATATAATGGCAACTACAGTGAAGACAAACATGACCCAGATTCCTGGAAACAGAAGACAGCTACTTCTTGTCCTGGACATCCTGATTCAGCTGAAGACCAGAGGTCATCAAATCCTTTGGCACATGATACAGGAAAACAAAACAAGAAAAGTACCACAGGAAAATATATAGTCCTTGTTTTCAGACTCTTTTACTCTCAGTTTATTTTTAGGTTATTCTACGATTTACCTTCAGCCATTTATGCTTTTTAAATAAATATTTTATACATGCAGCAACAAAGCTTTATAAGTAAGACAAACTGGTTTCAAAGCAAGTTTTTTGCTACACTTACACTGAAGATGTCATCATATCAAGGTAAATATTACTACATGTTTATTTTTTTCTTCATACATTCAAGCACACTTCCATACGATACGAGTACTCACTAAGGAAAAATAAGGACTAATTCTAAGCTATCCAAAGCTATTTTATTACATGGCCCCTCTCTAAATTTAGCCATATGAGCGAGCTTTCTCCTCTCTCCACTGCCTTCAGTAGCTTTAGGTAGCTGAAACCCTATCAAGATCTGGATAATACCATTTATTCCCTCAGCTATTTATGACAGAAGGAAGTTAAGTTTTAGTGTGGATTCAAAGAGGACTCAAATTCTAAGCCAAGCTCTACTCCTACAATTTTATACGGTGTCACAGAGAAAAGTAGAACTCTTATTGAACATTTTCCAGCTTCTCCATTTCCTCACCTTCCTCATGGGTTATCATCAAATCAAAAACAAAACAAACACCTCAAATGTTCATGTTCATGCAGTGCTCTGAAGATGTAAAATACTGTACATTGTTATGGAATATAACTTTTCAAAACCAACCAAACAAAAAAACCTCAACCAACTGTTCTGCAAACATTCAAACTCAGAAGCCAGATTACAGTGATGATGATGAATACAGTACACTACAATATTTGCAGAGAAATCTCACCTTCTCTCCTCCAGCGATGACGACGAATAGAAGCTGTTGTAATGGCAGTTCGAGAAATCCTCGGCACTGTCGGAGTAACTTCTACTTTTAGTACCTTCTGGCCTTCTTGTGATGAATCAGGAGCATCAAAGGGCAGTGAATTCTTCATGGCATTTGCAACCTAAGACAGAAGTAAAATGCTCTACTACTACTCTCCATGACTGCACCAGTAGAAACATTAGATCTCTTGCTGGAAATGGAGAGGGAAACAACCAGGAAAGGTTAATTAGGCCAGATCTCATCTAGATGCATGGCCCCATCCCCAAGATTCACAGCTGGTAACTATGTTAAAAAGCTCATCACAAACCTATTCCCAAAAATATAACTGAATTTTCCATTTTCTTTTTTTTTTTGGTAATTTATTTTGTTCCACATTTGCCACCTGTACGGACAGAGCCATCAACCTACATGGGAAGGTCCCCATCCAAAAAAGACTGCAAAATGACAAGGAGAATACCATTTATGTTTTACGACAGGAATATCATAAACATAAGTCACAGTCCAAGTCAAGGCAAGCAGCATATGGCCTTGTGCATGGAGGGCACAGGACCAGTTACCACTTCAGTCTACCCTATTTTCTTTATTGTATAAAGAGTTGTGACTAGCCGATGGAGTAGTTAGTATCAACTGTCTAGCACATTACCATAATCAGGCATTTCCTAGTTTTATGCTGTAAGCAACATTTCAATGTTTCCCTTAACCTAGTGACAGAACTAATACACTTCTAAACCTCATCAATGTTGCCTTGGTATTCTTAGGTTGCCAGAGGACTTGGAAACATAAGGGATATCCAACAAATTCCTTGAACTCCCAAAGTCCACATATACCAAATCTGCTTAACTAATTTATGTTGTCTTTCATTAGCATTTGCAAAAACACAAACTAGGAGAAATCTACTAAACCACTGGAAGAGACTATTTGTAAAACTTTGCATTGTCTTGTGAAGATCTCAAGTAACTTCTGATAAAAAAATTATATCAATGCATATGGCATGCCACAAAAGCTCCGTGAATTAAAAGTGTTTATTTGCATTATAATAAAAATAAAAGTTACTTTCCTACAAGTTTTAACATACAAACCATCCAGTAACCATGAGAAGAAATGAAACTGTTCCAAAGAGTAAAGTCACAGATCATAGGATATTCAAAGACGTTTCACTTCCTGGAAGGGTCTGGAATGGCTGCCATACGATCCTGATCTCCTGCTGCTGTTGTGATCCTGTAATTCCCCGTTAAACATCTTATCCACTGCCTTCCTGTCTGGCTTCTAATCAGCACTCAAGATTATTGGCACCATCACAGAAATGTTTCTTATCATTCTGCCTTCCACTCATTCAAAACTGATTTGCCCTTCACTCGCCAATTCTCTCAGACTCAGGACTTGAGAACTGCTTTCCCATTCACACACAGGGATGTTTTTATGCCATCCTCTCAAAATGGTACAAACTGCATTCACCCTACCCTTGAAAAAAATAAAGACTGCAGAAACTCTTTTCTCCTGTACTGAACCAAAGCAGATCAAGTTCAACAGTATACAAAGGTTTGTTTTCCTATCTTCTACTAAGTACAGTTGTGTGCTCTTTTGAATAGGTACCCTTCTCAGTATACAGGATTAAAATCTGAGAATCAGAAAGTTTCTGCAACAGAACCAGAGAAGTAACAAAGCACTTCTGCTTGTTGAACTTTTTAACAGGTGGTCCTTTCTAACTGCACAAATTGTACTTCTGGGGACTGAGGAGAACCATATGGAGACTAAAAAAGAAAAAAAAAAAAAAACCAAAAAACCCCCAAACATGCAACAGTGAAACTTTGAAACAATCAAAACAACCTGT
>VXBW01004283.1:43414-109213 GCA_013400375.1 Thinocorus orbignyianus
AAAAAAAAAAAAAAAAAAAAAAAAAAAAAAAAGCAAAACTGTGATCCTTCCGGATGCAAAAAAAATTGCTCACTGTGTCTAATCCAGCATTGAAAGGCAGAAAAACAAACAGCACAATTCAGACTTGGCCAGCCAAGTCTGCAACCATCAATGACAAAGGAGGGCTGGTTTCAGGCCAGACAACCACTCTTGCCTACCAGAAAAGAACTCTAACAAAAAGAACATCCAAAAAAAGCAGTTAAGTACATCAATAGAATACACTTAATAAAGGTGCTGCCACAACAGTGACTTGCTGATCCATGCTTCTTGTGTACCAGGCTAAGAAAGCCTGTGTGTCTCTGCACTGAAGACAGGGACTTCTACCCGGAACAAGCACAGAACTTTTATATTCAGAGGAAGAGGCTGACTGGAACTGAGCTACTCCCCAGATCCAGTCTCGCTTGGCAATATTACCGAGTCTCAGTGATTTGCCTTCCAGCATAGTCTCCGGGTAACAGTGAAAGAAGACTAATTCTATACTACAGATAATTCATAGCATTCTGATGCTGCTATTTCAGCATGAGGGTTTTTGGGTGGCTCTTTTTTGTTTTAAGTCCATAGGCAATATAAACCTATTTAAACAGGAGCATTGCATCGACAATCCCAAGCACAAATACAGGTTAGGCAAAAAACGGACTGAGGGCAGCCCTGAGTGCAGGAACTGGGGGTGTTGGTGGATGAGAAGCTCAACATGAGCCAGCAATGTGCACCGGCAGCCCATGAAGCCCATGGCAGCCTGAGCTGCATCAAAAGATGTGCGTCCAGCAGGTCGAAGGAGGTGATTCTGCCCCTGGGCTCTGCTTCTATGAGACCCCACCTGGAGTACTACACCAAGCTTTGGAGCTCTCATAAGGCTGAACGATGTGGACCTGCTGAAGAAGGTCCAGAGGAGGGCCACAAATGATCGGAGGGATGGAGCACCTTTCCTATGAAGACAGGCTGAAAGAGTTGGGGTTGTCCAGTCTGGAGAAGAGAAGGCTCTGGGGAGGCTTAACACAGCCTTCCAGTATCAGAAGAGGGCCTACAAGAAAGCTGAAGAGGCAGCAATAGGAAAAAGGGCAACAGTTTTAGACTGGTCAGAATAGATACCAGGAAGAAATTTTTCACTGTGAGGGTGGTGAGGCACTGGAACAGGTTGCCCAGGAAGTTGTAGATGCCGCATTCCTGGCAGCGTTCAAGACTAGGCCTGGGATGGGGCTACGAGAACAAAATATTCTTTAAGGTCCCTTCCAACCTAAACTGTCCTATGATTCTGCAATTCTATGGATCTACTGTACTGTCAAAAATACTTCTCCAAGAGACATACCCAGACACAAGGACTATGATGTTTCTCATTGTAATGATGACTGACAGTATTCTCATAATTATACAAAATAGCTTTACTACAGATACCTAAAAATAATTCTAATGTGGGGATTTGACTGAATATTAAATAGACTTCATAGAATTTGCTGCTGTTAGGAAATCCTAGGGAAAGGCTGAACTACCAGTAGTTTTCTTTGCAGTACAATATTTTATACGCTGCTAGATTCTGCACATGTCCTGGAGAATCCAATGAGATGAAGGACTCCAATCTTTGAAAAAAGTCAAATCGCTTGAATATATAGCATAAGGCTAAGGACACACAGGTTATCACTTTACAAAACTGAGAATTACTTAAAGCTGTTTTTTAAAAATTGCAATAAAACAAGAGAATATTCTGATGATTGCCTTGCTCCTTAAGAAGAAAAGCCCACAGCTGTGCCTGCACACATACACATAAAAAGCCTGACAACTGGGGAAGGATGGGAAATTGATGATGTCACAACATCACCAGCACCAGACAATGGGATGAAGAGGCAAAAGTAGCTTAAAAAAAAAAAAAAAAAAAAAGACATTCTAGAAGATTCTTACAATTAGAAGTAATCTCTAAGGCCAAACTGATTAAAAATAAACAACAGAGATTGAAAATTGTCATATCATCAATTCAATTAAGTTCCAGATACTCCTACACACTTTTTAAATGTAATAGTTTGATAGCATGGCCCAATTCAGGTTCAATATTTAATTTAAAACTTTCAATCTGATGGAGCAATGAGTCATTTCCAAAAGGAACCAACTATTATAATTCAATGGATACCAAGCATTTAAAATGCAGTGTCAGAAAGTCTGTAGATAAATTTTACAGCCAAAATTAATTCATCAAGAGAATGATTTTATGTAATTTATTGCAGAAGTGAGGGATCTCAGATTGCCACATAAAAAAAATTTCCCCAATCCACTCCTTTCTCTGTTATGTAAAAGACAGTGAAATTTTACTGCTGTTAGTTCAGAGGAGCACAAAAGACTTCTAGCCATAATTCTGATGTAGAAATTGAGACAGTAGTCTATTTACTTTATTTTCCTTAACTTCCCGTCTTATACTGATCCTCATTCCTACATCTGACAAAAAAATAAAATCCTTCCATTACTCCTTTCTATCAATCTCCTCAGCCTTCCTAATAACATCCACCTGCATCCAGCCTCGTTTCACCACTTTCCCCCTTTCATTTATCTCTTCTTATGATCAGAACAGCAAGTATATTGGAAACTGAAAAAGCGAAACAATCAGAAGAACTCCATTCTATTGTTGCTCTTCTAAAGAAGGTAAAGATTAAGACCTATGTAACTTTGATCAGATGAAGCTCTATCTATGGCACACTTTAAGCTCTATCTTGTTGATGTTTTTTCTACTGTGCAAAGAAAACACCTTTTTTACAACCAACGTCTTATGGCACATAACCATTCAGCTAAGCTTCTTTTAAGCTTCTTTGAATCATTCATTGGCAGCTTATGCCAAAACAATACCAACATTTTGATCCAACTGTAATACATTAGAAAATCCCAGCTTTCAGCATCAGTGACTCCTAGGAGATCCCAGCACACTACCTTAATACCCAAGCAGAAAAACCATGGTATATCTACATTGAAAACACCAGCTGTTAATAACCACTTGCATTTGGGAGTGCAGTAAATGGCCAGAAATGCTTTAATTACCAGTCCACTTCAGAAACACATGAATACTCCTCTTAACCATGCATAAATTGCAATGGGTTATTTCTTACCAGCAGAGGCTGTGAGTAGAGTTCAAGCTGTGCTCTGTAAATTATGTCTTCCAATACCTCCTGGCCAAGATCCCACTGACCATTATATCTAAAAAGCAAAGAAAGGTATTCATCTGTAACTTATGAACTCAGTCTTGTCTTTTGTCTGCCCAAATCCAGCTCTCCACTTTACTGATGCACAAAGTTCATCAACTGCATGTACACGCCAGCCCCTTTGCTTCTTTTAAAAGTATAGATAAAGGATTTTATTGTTAATCTTGTCAATATAACAAAAAAGCTGCTCCCTGCCACCTCCACGCAAGACAAAGTTGGTGCCATAACTAGGACAAGCTTAAACATATATAAAAATAATGGATTCAAGATATAACAGTTAATGCTACTTAGCAGAACTAAATTTCCATCAGAAATGGATTTTTGCTATCTCAGAAGCTACTGACATTCAAGAGGTCTGCATATCATCAGGTTATCTTGGCATCCAAGCTCATTATGCTCATGAACAGAAAGTATCTGGTGGTAGTAGAAACTTGGGAAATATGAGTCCAGAAGTCTAACTCTTCAGCACCTACTTCTGGCCCTTCATCACTTAATCCAGTGCTGACATTTTCAAATTACTATGGTTGAGTGAGCAAGTAGCAGGAAACACACTAATCAAGTTATAAACTTGTGTTACAAGTTTAATTAATTTTTTTCCAATCATAAAAAAACCAACTAGCATTTGCATTTTAATTCATGTAAAACCAGACATTTCTCTTTACAGAAAAACACCCATCCACTTACATGGCGTAATAGACACCTGTGAGCAGCTGCACCATGAAGTCAGGGTCTAACACCACTCTACCACAGTGTTCTTTCCAGCGTTTTTCATGCTGCCGTGGAAATCCACTCACACACAGTCTGAAAAAAACCACACCATTGTAAGAAAATGTTAACCCAACAAAGACTACAAATGTCTTCACATCACAGAGATTTTAGTTTATTTTCAAAATTTATTTTTCAAAATATAAGTACACAATATAGAACATTCTTATGGTGCCCTCCCAATCATTAAAGCAGTTTTACAACAGTGTCTTGAGATACGGCTCGCAGATAATCCAGTGTTATTCTCATATAGCCATTAATTCCACCTGTTTTCTTCAAATCATAACCAGCTTCTAAAGAATGAGGATGGCAAGATGTTCTCTACTGTCAGTCAGCAAGTAGGAGACTCAAAATTTAGTAACAAAGCCAACTTTCTTTAAAGGAAACATTTCAGTGGTATAGAAGAGAAATATGCCTTCTCTTATCTAATGTATAATGACAACACGCAATAATCTGTTACCTAAAGGTGGATAACACAGATACTGTATTCTTAAGAATTGCTCTTAGCTGTCTTCTAAAAAAATGCTTCTGACTCTTGAAAAAAGGCCTGCCTTCCCATATACTGCATTGCACTGAGTCTCCATAAAAAAACCACCATAAAATAATGTATTTATAACTTCAGTATCTAAATGTTCATCATCAAAGCAACAATTGGCCAATAATATACAGTAACTGCTGCACTGTTTTGAAAACAACAAAAAATCCCTAACCTATAAAATGTTGTCTCTTCTCTACCTAAAGAGCAGATCTAACCTTCAAATGCCAGAAAATTTAATGTATTTGGCAAATTTAGCATAGCCACAACTCAAGTGAAGATGATGGAAGCATACCAAGACTTAACCCACTGCCATCAGAAATCAGGGGAAAGAAAACAGGCTATAATCTTAACTGCATGTGCGTTGTATTACTACATAACATACATTGTTGGAAGCCAGTCTGATCCTGAATTCCATGTAATTCTTTTCTTTTGTGGCAGTATTGTGCTGAAGCAAACAAGCTAAATCAAAAAACATTTAAAGAGTTTCCTCTGTCTGGGGGTAGCAGGAGAGAGTATTTATCTCATTTGAGAGAAAAAAGTTGGTAAAAACAGGCATATGGGAATATCAGATATACTTGAGATTTTTCAGAACAAAAAGCAGGGATCTTTGCCAACCAGATGCTTCTGTGACTATTCAAGTAGAAGGTTATATAAAGGGCATGTATAAGAGCTTGAGAAATCACTGTAGTGAATCCTCCAGGAAGTGGGATGTTATTATCAGGGGAAAAAAGAAAGGAGGGGGAAAGAAAAAAACAAAAACAACAGCAAACCACCCAAACCAAAGAAAAAATCCAAATAAACCACTAAAACCCAGAACAGTGTACAAACACTTCCTCAGATAACCCATCCTCAGAATCAAGACAATATTTGGACGTGAAGGAACCCATTGGTATTCCTCACAGGATTTTTAAGCTGATCATAGTGAATAATGTCTGAAAGACAAGTAAATCCAAAAAATGCAAAGTCTGAATAGTTGCAACTAATTTTCCCCCCAAATCGCCACCTTTTTTTTTCCCCCTTTCCAAACAGAAAGTCACATAACTAGAATGAAAGCCCATGCAGTAGTAAGATGATCCACATGTCTTATGCGTATGCAAGCACAGCTTCAAATTTCCAATTAAGTTGCAGGACTGACCAAGATTTACATATATTAAGCTATTAAACACAACAAGTATATTCATTCTTGTTTTACTGGACCAACATATAGAAGTCTAGATGCACCCTGCAAGACTATTTTAAAGGAAAGTGTCTCACCTGGAACCCATCCTACAAAGCGACTGGTAAGATGAGGCAGGCATATAGACAATAGCAGAATTGTAGCACAGCATAAGAAAGCTCAGCACCTCAAACCTGCAAAGAGATATGAGCAAAACCTTGCATGGTTTAAATGCTTCATATTTCACCAGTATTTAATACAAGAATTCTACAACTCAGTCTCAAAAAATACCCCACAAGAAGTGTCAGAAGTAAACACACAAATCCAGAAATTGCCTTTCATCATAACTCACTAACATGAAACAGATGAGTATTAAACTGAACCTTAGCTAAAGGTTCAGTATTAAACATTTAAAATTATTATTACTGAAAACCATTAGCATTAAGCAGGAACTATGGAAGAAATTGCATACCGCATAATATTTAGACAAAGTTATAGAATGAGACAAGTCCACAATGCATTCAAAATGACTCTATCAGCTTTCCCAGAGTTGGCTTTAGATACGGGTAAAGCTGACTGTCACTCTAACAGCACGGAGATTTCCCTCACCCCTAGTTCTGTCTATCTATTCCTCTTTTCCTCTGGAAAAAGCTGTCACAGCCTCAGAATCAAAGCTAAATTTTGTTACCCTTCCAGAAAAATTTGAGTTGACAGACACAAACCCAAAGATATTCCTGATGGACACAGAAGTGACAGAAGAGTTACTCTCCTCTAAATTAACTAGAGGAGAACATCCAAAATTGGATCAAAAATACTATACCTCAAGAATACTAAGACGGTTCTCTAGGTTTATTTCCAAACACTTAACATTGAGAAAGGACCAAACACATAATATATTTGGTCTGAACATTTAAGGACTTCTTGTCTGCACCTCTGACACTAGAATACATCCACCTACCGGTTTTGCGCTGTGAAGGTTTCTCTTTGAGGATGAAGATCACTGTAAACTACCCTGATGAGATCGTGCTGACACAGAGCTCCTTCAGTTAAAGCCATGGATCCAATAGTAGAGGGCTGGAAATAGGTGGTAGGAGAAGGGAGGAAGGAAGGAGGGGGAACAAATCAGGCTGTAAGTAAAAGGTCCCTGAAAGCATTAAAACTCCTAACCACTCAACCAAAAGACACACCTGCTTTGTGATCTGTAAAACTGATTATTATTCCAGAATATACTAAGTCTAAAACCATTATGTAATTTCATTATTATAAGCAGCTTCCACACTTACAAGCAACAGAGCAGATGAGAGCAATTTTCAACTGATTCTTACATATCCATTTATATTGTTTGTCCTTATCGCATGGACCTTTTGTACAGAAACGGTGAAGAAAGAGAAACACGATTCCAAGTTCAAACTGTATTAAGGAGTTAAAAGGAGGAAGACTACTTTTATACTAACACGTAAAATGTAAAAAACCACAGTTGCGACAATACCACAACTAACCTCCATTCAAAATGGGTACTGCCAGCAAAGACTTTTAAACATTTACATTCCTTTTCTTCTACTAATGCTACTGAATTCAATTACACTAATTGCAAGCTACTGACATTGAAAACTTACTGCAACAAGATGCATCTAAAATGGCCTGTTGCATCAAAAGGATCCAGTTTTCATTCCTTTAATAGATCCAATTCTAATTTACCACAGCAGCTCTCTTACCTCATGATATATTGAGGGTTTAGATAACGAAGGGATGGTGAAAGATAAAACTTTGTTGTTTCCATCTTTGTCAGCAATTTCCTGCATTAAAAACAAACCAAACCAAAACAAAACACAAAACCCGCAGATGTAAGGAGATAGAGCTTGGAAGAATTTTAAACTATTCAAAGGCATTAAACAAATAAGAAGTTAGATGTCCTGATCTGATAAGACTATAAGCAGCCTCAAGTATCTGTGCAGTTCCAGAATATCAGCAAATTTACATACGTATTTAAAAAGTGGGAAAGATCTCTCACAGAGTGTTCTGCAGAATCTGTCTGCAACACTTAAAAACACCAGTATTTCCTCCTCGATCAGTGAGACCTCGCCAAAACAAAGCCAAATAAACAAACAAAATTTTTCCTAGCACACCTTTACACTCTAACAATTGTTTAAAATAGAATTGCATAGTGGAGCAAGGTTAAACTTTAAGCTCAAAAGATATAGACAGGTCACTTGCTGACAATGGGCAGTACTTCACAATAAATGCATCACAGAGAAAAGGTAAAATCAAGGGGACTGGCAAGGTTTCTTCAAGAAATACATATAAATTTTTCTCAAAAGAATTTCAAACTGGTCAGATTTTACAGTTGCTAACCTACTACCTAAGCGAACCCAACAGTTTTTAAAGCAAATATACTAGGAGCAATCACGTAAGACTATACCAGAAAGGAGTAAAAAATCCTGCATTTTCACTTTCCACAGCCAGTTTCCCAACAATGAGCTTTAGCCATTTCAGTTTATGTGAAAACTTAGCCCAAGGTAGCACAGTACTTGTAGCAGGCTTTAAGGATCACAATGGGAGGACAGTTTATAGAATTTAGCAGAATGCAGAAGATTTATCCTTGTCTTTCAATTTCTAAGTATTGAGAAAATAACCGCATTCCTTCAATCTCAGTATAGATGCAGAAAAATATCAACAACACACACAGGAAAAAAAACAAACCAACTACTGGAAGGCACTGTCCATTTATAGGCCTCTTTCTTCCCGAATCTGGACAGAATAAAGAAATTAATGTCCTTAAAAAATATGAATTACCAATATGACTTTCAAAGGAACTGCAAAAAGACCCTTATGAGAACACAATCAACAGATACACATGCTACTTAAATAGCAAACAGTAACACACAAAAAAAAAAAAAAAAATCAGCAAGTTTCCAATAATTTTTCTATCAGAATAAATCTAAAGTAACTGGCTCTTCCAGTCGTTAGAGCTGATCTACAGACACATAACAAAAGTACTATTTTTTCCCACCTTTTTTTTTGTTTGTTTTTAAGAGCCACAGTTTGACTCAACATGTGTAGAGGCATATTACACAACTCAAAGGAAAGGTTTACTGTGATAGTATAGAATCTTCCAGTATAAGAAGTTTTAAAGTCCTATAAGCATAGGAATTCCCATTAGAGAATGCCTATCTTGGCAGTATTGCTACATTTATCAAATAGCCTCATAGCATTACTAGAGTAAATATTTCCATGCTAAAATAAAGGTTCTAAAAAACTCCTTTCACATTCAACAGCTAAACTTAGTAATTTATAGTTACTTCTACTTATTCTTAAAAATCACAGTTCCACTCAAGACAACTGCCTGCCTCAAATGCACACACACATATATCTAAGTGCTAGCACGTGGAGTGGTTTCAATTTAAATTACCCTTAAAAATACGTATTTCAGAGAAAGCAGGGGGAAGTGGCATATGAAGATTCACCAAGCTTATTGGTCTGACAATCATCCCCGCAGAAAGGTGTATTCTTCAACATTAAGGAGGGTTACTTCATTTCCTTAAAAACATCAGTATGCAACAGTTTAAGAAAGTCCATGAGATGATCCTTTTTAGTTAAAATATTTGTCCAAAAAAGATCACTATAAAAAATGAAAATTATTTTTGCCAGCACATTCTTACTAAGCCTTCATTACACTACTTTTCTCCAGATTAAACATGCTTTCATGTAAGCGTACTACAATTTTAAATATGCTATTCCAATAATTTACTTTATTCCTAGTGGTTAGTGATGCAGAACCTCAGATCAAAGTTTTCCTAAGCCATTCCCACTCGTCTCACTTACCAAGTTGTAAATGCCAAGCAGCAATGCTTCGATGCAGCCATTACTTTGCCTGTCCCTGCTGGCAGTAAGACGCAGATAGACCCAGATCAACTCTGGCAAAAACTGCAGGGTGAATCTCTTGAGCCGAACTTCAGAACTACGATAAAGTTCAAAGAGCTGGTGGCAAACAGGCTCCAGGAGCTGTGGAAAGGTAAAGAGGCTAATGAATTGCTGTTAGGTTTCTCTAATAAGTGAGAATGAAACAGCAAATATAGGGGCTATATCATATAGCCACCACAGCCAGTATAAATTACATTCCTTGATAGCAAGTAAGTGAATGAACCAAAACAGTATCTGCATTCCTCTTCAGTGCATCTATAAGGACAGACCCAAGGTGTACCAGTATGCAGCATTGGCAATGGTGGCCCTACTACAGTTGCGATCATCCTGTGCTTTGAGAACATCTAGGGCTGTCAATACAAGATATATTTTTACAGATACTAATTTAAGGTATGTGACAGACACGTGGCCTGAACTATGTGCATCATAAAACTTCAACAGTGCAGCTGTAAGGTATATAAAAGTACAAAGGTTAAAGATTAGCTGCTTATGACAGGTCTAATAACAGAAATATTAATTTTATACCTACACCCAACAAGCATGCATTTGTTCATTACAATGCCAGCTGACTTTTCCATTTTGAGCTGCCCTTTGGGTTTCAGTACAAGAATCAAGTAAGGCCCTTATCAAGTCAGCGTAATATAATCACAAGAAAAACCTTGCCATTTTAAGAGTCTGCAACGCCAAACCAATAGTTAAGATGCATCCATAGAACTGTTAATGAAAAGAAAAAAACACCACATCAAACTCTCTGCTCCTCCTTTCCCATGAGCAATCAGGTTTTTAAATACAATCAGGTTTTTAAATACTGAAGTCAAAAACTATAAAAAAAAAAAAAAACCAACAACAAAAGACCCATGAGGAATTTTTATATTCCTGTAGAATTCACTGTCACTCTTTTGCTATGCTGTATGAAGATGCTCTTTTGTGGTTTGTTGTGAACCATCCAACCTCTTAAAAACGCGTCAAAGAAGTCCTTTGCTATCAGCAGAGGGTCAAACATTTCTAATTTCTACAAGTAATTAATTTGGATGTTTGATAAAACATGCAATGCCATAGATCTGTATGACTGTACGACTTCACATATACATAGTTAGACATACATTTTACTCTAGTACTTCAAAAGCAAAAAACATATATTTGACAAAATTTTCTATCAAGATAGCTGCCTTAAGAAAGCATCACCCAAAAAAGAAACTAAACTGATATGTTCACCCTAACACACAGTAGTCTGGTCAACGAAGCATACCATTTTTAAACCACTGATTATATAGGCCATATATTATACATATATATTTTACATATATATGTAAAATAAAACTTTGCTATCAGACAAATCTCTTCTTATACAGGGCTCTGCTATAAGTACCTTGTGTAACAAGGCTTCTGATTGACAGTCTAGTTACTCAGAAGTCTGTTTTTACAACAAAAGCAGAGAGTCCACAAGAAAGAGAAGGCAAAAAGCTGACACTAATGACCTTGATACAGAGTGAAAGAAGTCCAGTAATTTGGAGCACACAGATTTTTACAAGCCATATATATAAAAAACTTCACCATTTAATTTTTGGTTTGGGGCCTAAATTAAATTAGAAGCCCATAAAGCTTCTATTGCAGTCATTTTAATAAAACAATGCTACCACTTTATCAAGTTGAGGATATATTATCTAATATATTTATTCCAGTATTTCATACATACATAGCACTCTGTGTTCAAAAGATAAAGTACATTCTTTCTTAATTAATATTTACTTAGTAGAAACCCCTATCTAAGAGAGACACTAATTATTAAAACCATCTGTTACTGTAAGTGTTCAAATCCTCAGAGACAGAACTGTATCCTTGTTCTACGAACAGCCTGGTATACTTCAGAAGTTCAAATAAAGAAAAAAAGTGGTTAATAAATTCAGAGATCACTGAATAAATCTGTAGGTTTTCTTTAAAATAAAATATGAGCAAGAAGCTAGCATAAATTAGTAGTGTTTGGAAACAAATACAAGCCTATCTGCAAGGAGTTAACAGGTGCAAGAAAAGCTAAACAAATATTATCAGAAACTAGATATATACAGCAGCATTGCTATAAATACTACTTCTATTAAATTAGAGATGACAGCAGCTGAAAGCTGTTTTCCTATTTGAAATGAGCCAGTCTAATCCAAGTCCCATTAAAATCAGTGGAAGAGAATCACTTACTTGAGTTCAAGTCAGATGAGACTCAACCAGAGCAGTTACTGAGTTTATTCTACTTACTTTCAAATAAAAATTCTATGAACTTATTAAGTGAAACCATGCTCAGTAGAAAGATACAAGCAATACCCAGCCATCGGTGCTGCAAGCTTGTAAACATTCCTTATTTCTAGTAGTTGTCATGTTACTTGTACAAAAGGTTTTAACAACTGCAAATTACTTCGGTGAAAACCTGAAAGTTGTTTGTAGTAATTACTATAGCACATTTGGTGTGCTCATAAAGTTCTCAAGAAAAGGCTGCCATCATCAAGATGCTCTAACACAAGTATTTTCAAAGGCACAAATGCTCAAGTTTTTCCTATCAAAGTATGGTGCGATCGTCTTCCACCTGGAAACACAACTTGACACTGTAAGAAAGAACAAATGCTTTCCTTGTATCCTAGTTATCCGGCTTTTCAGAGAGCCAGCCTTTTCTAATTAATTCTTTGAATATAAATATTGAGAAGACAGTGAGTAAACACAGGAAATTCAGTGCCTGTCACCTGCAGTTGGTGTATACATGAACTGCTACACACTTTTTTCATTCAAAAGACCTTTCAGTCCCAAGGTAGAACTGAGTAACACACTAGTCAGCCAAAAAATCCAAAGGAACCATATCACTTTTCTGACAAACTAAAAACTTTTATGAAAAGAGCTTACTTATTAGCATAAGTAGCAATTAGCATAACAGAGAACATACAAACAAAATATTTACTAGCTAAAATATACAGTAAGCAACAATGATGTAATTTACAGACTTCATTTTTACACCTCACAGAGATGCAGACTAGTCAAGTTTTCAGGAAGCTGATGAATAGCTTTAGTTTGGTTTATTTTATAAGTTAGCCAAATCTTAAGAGCCATACCGTGAAGTTAAATATAATATATTATAAAATGCACGACAAAGACTGAAAACGGTCACCTTTTTGAAGAAAATTCAATCATGGTTAAAAATAATGTGCCTAACTACAACACAATGGGTGAAATTAGTTATTATTTAAGAGTACTGGGTCTGGAAAATGCTTGGCACTGTAGAGGTAATCTCATTTTGTTTCAAGGCTGAGCTTTCCAAGTTAAACCTAAATAGCCCCGCATGAAAATGCCATGTTTAAATTTCAGTACTGCATTAAAGTCCATAGAGCATTTATGTCTACAACCGTAAACCAACTCCAAAAATTATAAAGTTACCTAAATAAAAAAAAACCCTAGTACTTCAAAAGCACTCTACTGTAGAATTCAACTACTATGCAAAAATCAACACATTATTCAATTAAACAGGCTGTTTATGAGCAAGATCACTCTGTACTCTAATGCAGCTTTCTATTCCAGCCATTACCTTCTGCATAGGAAAAAAAAATAAAAAAATAAGATAAACCCCAATAATTGTATTTAGCTTGACAGTATGCTTGCCTTCATTTGATAGCTCTCAAATTAGTACATGGCTGTCAACAAAGGGAAACACCTTGGTTCTTTGTTTCGGTTCTGAAAAATGCTGTTTCCATGTTAAATTAGTAATCCTGATCTTGTCAAAATAGAATAAGGTGCTTCTAGAAAAATAATTTTTGATTTAAACAGTTTGCCCCTTCCAGGAAGTTTTAAAAATAGGACAACTTTATGATTTAGTTGTACTATAAAAATTACTTGTCCATCAAGTTTAAGAATCCAGCAAGTACATTTTTTTTTTATAAGTCTACCGCGTAAGCTTTATCTTCATAAGCAATCAGTTATCTTTCTAACAAATAATGCTCTATAAAGTGTATTTTAAAAACCCCTCACTTATAGCCAAATATTACCACATAATTAAGTAAAGTAATAAAATTACTACAGTTACACACCTCCCATGCAAATAAGTTTGAAAGAAGTACAAGGAAATACATACTGCCTTAACAAGCAGAACCTGAAGTTAGTCATCTTTGAGTCTGGGGTTGCTTATCTGATACTTGATATCAGAATCAGACTCAAACAGCAACAGCACTTCCAAAGAGTAACATTTGACTAGCACCAGTGTGCAGTAAGATTGTTGTCACACTCTTAAGAGCATACTCCTTTTGCAAATTTGGTTCTTTGCATCATCATAAAAAAAAAAAAAACACCACAAATAAAACCCCCAAACCAAAACCCAAATGCTTATTCTCACAGCAAAGGAAAGCTTTTATATCTACAGAAGCATACACATACACACAAATACATATATACTAAAAGACAGCAGCAGCAATTGTAGCTTCAGGTTGGAGAGAGTGTAACAGTAGCTTCGGTACAAAGGAAAAGGTCACTGTGCAAGTCATTTGTAACACTGAAAAGAAGTTGGCAGTTAGGATGCTTTTTTTTTTTTACTGCATGAGCATTATGCAACCTCCTTTAAGCTCAATCAAGCATTTGGCTTCCAAAAGCAGCTGAGATGTGCTTCAGAGAAAAAAAACAAAACAACTTCCTTGTTGCGTGCACTTGCCATTCAATTTATATACAAGAGATCACAGATGATGAGTCAAATATTTTGAAGCATTTTGTCTAAAGCAGTTTACACAGCAGAGAATGGTATGCTTCCATAATTTATTCAGAAGTTACATTTCACAGACTTTCCCAGAAATTCTCATAGCAGAAGCCAATGGAATAGAAACCTCAGTTTAATGTCATTTGCAAAATGACAAGGAAGGGTAAGCTGTGTTTTCATTGTATATATTTGTATTTTGCAGCCTTGGTTCTGCTTGTTTACATCATCATAAACCAAATTACACAAACATAATACTACTATAAGCAAAAGGAAGATCTGGTTATTTTAAAAAGATTTAGTAAATTGACTCCATCTTCCACTGTAATAAGTCACCAGGCGAGAAGCATGTTGCTCTTACTGAGCCTCACTGTAAGGCCTACTTTGTCTCTGTTATGACCAGAAGGTTCCTTCGGGGAGGGAGGAAGAACCCTCATGCCAAATCAAGTGAAGCGTCAGCTGTGGCAAGTAAAATATATCAGACAGCATGAACTGTATTTTTGGGAGCAGATGAGGTTGTGTCTTGCCAGAAAGGCACTAAAGTAACCATCAAAAAACAAGAGAGTAAAAAGAGGGATAATACTCATGTTAGACTACATGAGAAAGAATTATTCAAGAATCTTCCTCTCTATCCACTTCTCAGTAACTCTAGTTTCAGTTGTAGAGGTGGTATATATAAGAATGTGAATGTATTTTGAAGTCTCTTACCTCATTATTTGGGTCCTGAATGACCTTATAAAGAGCTGGTACCAGTGTTTTTTTTCGGTGCAATGTAGCCGCATAGCTGGAAATCTGTGTTTCAGGTAACGCCTAAAGAAATACAAAAACAAAAACAGTGTTACCCTGATAAATCAATGCTTCCAAGCATCAAAGATCTCCACAAAAGGATTCAGTCTCATCCCGGTATCAAGAAAAATTCCTGAAGTTGGACCAGCTGACCTCTGAAGGTCCCTTCCAACCCCCACCATTCTGTGATTCTATGAACATGAGTTAAGAGGCATGGATGACCTAGAATGAATGTGAACAGCCTTGAGTCCCACCAAGCAACCACATCTGTGGATTCTGCATCCTTGGCTCCTAAACAATTTTTCAGCAACAACATGTAATGACTTACTGTGTATCGTCAATGATATGAAGAATTTTTAATTCTGAATTTAAATAACAGATTAATTTCCTATCAGTCAGGAAATCCAGTTTTCTTATTTATGCATCACCCTGTATTTCACTCAGCATAATTGTCAACATGCAATAGCTTAAAAATACTTCAAGTTCTTCATGACAAAACCAATTCATTTTATACAGACCATAGGAAAAACACCAGCCAAATATGTTTAATATTTTTTAAAATTCCAAACATTTGTACTAGGTTTTTTTAAATAGAAAAAAAAAAATGTTCAATTAGAAATTTGGGCAGCATTATCCACTGTTAGTTAAATTCTATCATCCTGGTCTACACATAAATACATGCTTTAGAAAAAAAAGCATTGCTATAGCAGTGTTCTGCTCTGCAATAGTAAATTACTATTATAACTATGCAATGTATATTACGTAGCAGCTGTCTCATTTACATAGATCTTTGTATGCTTTATGCACTGTAAGAAGTTGAAAGATCAAGTAACAGATATTTTAAATGTTAGTTATGGGATATTAAAAAAACCCACATCATCATCATCAGTGTTCTCTGGCATAAACCCAATGATACCATCTTCTCAGCTCACCTTGAATTCCGACAACCATTCTTCCACAACACCTCGTTCTGATCCCAGCATTTTCTTACTACTTTTGCTGCTCTCTTACCTTCAGAAGATAAAGGAAAAAAGAAAATAAAAGAGTTCTGGCAGCAAATCCCCAATCCTACACTCCATTAACATATTTCCAATGGAACTATGTAACTTCAGCAATAGAGAAAGTTGCATTTTTGATAACTGGCCCTCTTATATAGCAATGACTACATTGTTCTCTTCAGACTTTTAGTCAAAAGTACTGCACGTTAACCGGGGAGGAGGAAGGAGGATTCAGTGCTTCAGGCCAAAACGTACATTATTTAACAGAGACACAACATCCCATTCTTGCTCCCTTACTGAATATAGTACAAAGAAAAGACGTGGAACAAAGTGAAGAGCATCATGGAACAAATTATGTGAGATACTGTAATGACAGTTCTAGATACAGCTCAAAATAAAGCATAAAGTTTAATAAAATCAGTTATTAGAAATCTTAATAGCAGAACTTTACTCCTTAAACTGTGTTCTTAAAGAGTTTTGAGGCTTCTCATCCAAACAGCAAGATTTATCCGGAATCCTCGGGGAAAGAAAAAAGGAAAACTTGCAAGGATAACTGTTGTTATTTTTTCCCATTTTATATATGACAGTCATATCCCAACATCTTTTGAATTCAAATCAATTTAATTCTCAAGGCAATAGCAACAATGTTTAAAACACGAGGCACCACTAGACACCTTGATTTCACTTGATGTTTAAACAGGTGTAAGCAAAAGGGTCTTTTTGTCTTTCTGCATGATCTCAGTATAGGCTGGCAATTCCTGGAAGTCATTAAGGTCCCAGAAAATTTTAATCTAATGAAGTTAAATGAAGCTGTAGCCTAATACTAGAGAATAAAACCTAAGAGCAGTGACCTGAAAAGGGATAAACTGAGGAGACTAAAAGACAAAAGCTGTTTGATGCCATTCTAGATATATGAAGACAGTGATTCTTAGCTAAGGTTTGATCAAAAGTTTATTTTTGACTGGACCTGCCGATTAACTGCTACCTGAATAGAAACAAGAAACAGAAAATCTATGAAGGGACACTGTATTTTAAGAGATACTGTAGTTCACTCTTTTTTTTGCTGTCATACATTGTCATATATTTTCACCACACTTTTAAAAACCACAAATAGCCATCAGTTTCAAAACCCCCACCCCTTTTTCTGTTTATAATATCTTTTTCCTTCAATACAGCAAATTTTTTCTGAAGTTCTTTTAGCCCAGGATGAGGAAAAGAAAAACAAAACAGAACAAGAAAACAACACTTCTGCAACCAGATGATAACAAGATGATGACTGTACAATCATCTTTAATCCCATAAACACACATGCCTATCAACTTTGTACAAGTATTGTCAGGAATGTGTTTAGTGCTACTATTGGCATATTTTGTTGTAAAATTTGTAAGAAAGAGACAGGTAAACATACAGTGAATTATTCACTTTTTACAATTTTCTTTCAGATGCATTTTGAAAATTATTTAGGCTCAAAAAAATGTTATGGGTTTGATATACAAGTTACATCACAAAAATCCTATGGAAAGTATCCTTTAGATAGACATACTACATGACTGGAATCATGCATTCTGGACTAAGAACATATTTGTTTTGATTTCTGATAGAAAAGTTGTGTTTAAGAACAGATCAGTATTTGTTAAATGAAAAATGAAGTTAAATACCATAAAATTTTTGTTGGGAAGTTCTAAGTTCAATGATAGCAACTTTGTATGAATGGGGCTATTTATATATGTAGCATTTGGTACGGCCCTTGGTAGCAAGACATTCAGAGAATACAAACTCCTGTGGGTAAGGAACTGCCTCAGATTTCTCAAGCATATTTAAATATCCTAAAAGATAACAGATTCGGTAATAAAATTAGATTAATTTAGATTCAAGGTAACGGTTGACTTACTTCAGTAGAAGCACCGACAAATAATTGTATAATACAACACAACTAAATAGATCTCTGCAAACAAAGGTTTCCAAAGACACCCTTCCTTTTCAATAGGGGAACAGACAGCAGTCACCAGAATGAGGCACGAATATAAGCTAATTTAAAACACCACAGGACATGCTACAGAAGTTGAGATTTAGTTCACATTGCCTGGGGAGAAAAAACCCACATTTTCTACAGAAAGTGCAACATTCAACTTTACCTCTTTGAAGAAGTCAGTTTTCTAAAGGAGGAAGAGGAGGAGGAATGCAGCAGTTTTTCAACCTGGGATGCATTTGTCAAGCCTTCAAGTACTGCCTTGTTTTCTGAAAGGTAAAAAGAAACTCTGATCATCACAAAATAAGGTGAAATAAAATAAAGCAAACTCTAATGTAAATTTTTTTTTGACCTTACAAATTGAGGTTTATCAAATCCACTGAAGCATATCTGTGTCTTTCTGTAACAAAGCAATCTGCCATTAATAAACACACACATAGACAGACAAACAAACAAATAAATGGCTTGTTGTTTTAGCAGGGGGAAGAAGAGAGGGATTGCCTTAATCCAAAAACAAAGACATTGTCACCTGTGTGGAAAAACCTTATGTATCAGTGATTCTACAAGAACACTGGAAAGAAAAACCGAAGCACTATTTCTTACAAACAGTGCAAGAAAGATGTAATATTAAAAAAAAAAAAGTAATACTTTTAAAACAATATGAGCTGAATCAACACCATAACTTTAGAGAACATATACCTCTTATGTCTTGTATGAAAGACACTATCACTATTCTTAATACATATTCCTTACAGAGCCAAAATTCCAGAGTCATTGCAAAAATCATGTATTACACTGAAGTTTACTCTTCACTGCAGGATCGCTTCACACTGAGCAGTAGGTAAACAAAACTCAAATGAGGGCCCTTAGGTAATTCAGGGGATTTCAATATCTGGAGGCCTCTAATAGGAAATTGAGGTACACAAACAATGGGTATATTCCATTCCATACTGCTTATTCAATTAATTACTGTTCCAAATTACTGAATTACTAAAAGGTTCCTTTTTCCCCCTCCCCTTCTCCACACTAATTAGAGATAGGCTAACATAACAGCAGGTACACATCTTTTTCAGGCTATACTGCAAGTGAACGTTTTTATCACAAGTTGGTACACACAAACCAATATGCTCTATGAATTTTCTAATATTAATGGGGGGGGGTTGATAAAAAAAAAAAAAGCCTCACAGAAATCTTAAATACAACTCTGAATGAATTAAATTCAAATTCTCCTCTTCTTTTCCTGGCAATATTTACGAAGGGTTTGAAAAACAAACACATTTCTACCTTATACGCACACAGTAGCTGATTACGAACAGATTTTTAAATATGTACAGAAGACTCAAAAGAGAAATAGACGTATGTATTTAACTTATTATGAGTAGTCCCTTGTAATTATCAGGCACACATCTTCAAGACTGAAGATCAGGTCTGTAAGAGTCGATTCAGAACTTCTAGAAGCTTCCAAATAGGAACTTCCCAATGCTAGAAAAAAACCCTTACATCTAGATGTGATATCTGATATACACTAGTGTCTAGAAATGTCATGGAGTCCCAACTAGCTCTAAGATATTACACTTGTTACCTAGAAGTTCAGTTGTAACTAACCTCTTACACTTTGTGTAAAGCCCAAAGATACAGATTCTGGAAGTTCACCAGGCAGGCCCTTTCACAGCTGAATTAAGTTAGAAAGAATTTTTTCCTGGATAGGAACTCAAGTTATTTTAGCCTCAAAGCAAGAATCAGTTATATATCAGCAAATGAGACAAAGGGACTTCTATTTCTGTACAGGTTTCCCCACAAAAGGGCTAAACACGAGGCAGATGTGCACACACCTGGCTGGAGAATCAAGCTGTGACAATTCAAAATTTTTCATTCGCTTTTCAGTTCGCTTACTTAAAAAAAAAAATCTGCAGGTTTCCTAGAATTAAACTTAAGTAGACCATAATAACAATAAAAAATCTTACATGGCATCACAGATGAAGTGTGTGTGTTCAAACTGGTTTACACATAGAAAACAGTAAATAACTCTCCTTAAATCAGAGGCAAACATCAGCTGTAACTCATGGCCAAACACTCCTCTCTCCTTCAATGATTACTTCAGCTTGGAAGATCCTGTTAAAAATCGAGAGGCAAGTAGTTGCTCCTCTCTAGCACTGTATCAACTCACGAGATTACACTGACTGTATGAAGCTGGCTGTTTCCTTGGAAAACTTTGTTTCTAAGCATAATCTTAACTCCCCTTTTCAAACTAACAAAAAATCAAAACCACCACCAATGAAAAATGCAAAAACACAAATCCCCCTGCTCTCCGCACTCCAGTGAACAGGGGGGAATATACATATATATACACCAAGCACCATGCAGGTGTGTCTTTAAAATAAACTGGTTCAGCTGCATTAAATCCTGTGCATATTGATTCAAAGTTAAAGCGGTCTGAACTAAGATTATTGAATTTCATTTCCAGAGTGTTCGCATCTTTCCCAAAGCAAACAAAAGAAACACACGAGATTTCTCATGATCATTTTTGAAAGACTAGATTTTTTTTCCCCTACTATCGCTCTAAGGTTTTTACAGTGTGCAAGAAGGATAATAACTATGCAGAAATTTAGTTATTAGTAACCGCAATAATTTAATATACTAAAATATTTTTACATATGGACTGATTGTTAAGATTCTTTAAATACCAAACAAGAAACAAATTTAAATTCACTCTAAAGCATGGAACTGAAAAGTTACAGCTGGGAACACTGGCACTCAATGTTAAAATCAAATATAAAAATTATTTACTAAAAAGTTTCCCCAAAAAAGCACTTTAATGATTTTTAAAAGTTTTCTAAACTTACTGATTTGGCATAAAGTGGCAGAATATGAGACATTAAGGCTGTTAAAACATTAGACCTGGAATCTATAGGCTTAAAGTTACAATACTCTGTTCTCAAAGGAAGCCACAGTCTTGTGCATTTGTCAATTACAGTTGGGATCTAAAAGGAATTTTACCACACAAAAGCGCTCTCCCAGCTCATGCTATACACACAAAAAAAAGTACAAAACCATGGGCTACCTCCTGGTGTTAACACGAGCTGCCATTTGAGAACTTAACTTTCATTGGGATGAGACAGCAATTCACAATTTTAACTTCACAGGTGTACTTATGGTATACTTACGAGAGTTTAGGGAGGATTAGACCAGTTATAAAATATGTATAAGCCAAGAGACAATGAGAATGAAGTTACCAATAGATTGAAATACCATGGGATTATGTTTGAATTACAATCCTTTTATTTGCTTACCTAGACATAGATTCCTATTTTAAAGACCTTTCATACAATTCGTAATTCTCTGTATTGCCAAAGTCTGAAATAAAACTTATTACAGTAATGTGATATCCAAACAGTGAAACAGATCTCTTATAACTGTCCAAGAATTTGACTTCTACAGTAATAGACATCAAAATGGTTTAATCAACTTCTCTCAGAGAACACGTTTTTCACTTAAATTTAGAGTAAAAACATACTGACTAAACACATTATTATTTATTAGTCTGCATTTAAACCACTAATCAGCACCAAGTTGCAATAGCAAAACAATTACCCAAATAATCGGAGCAAACAGTCCTCGCTATACAGATACACCAAGTATTACTGTGAAGATTTAAAAGAAAAAAAAGAAAGTGTTACCAATTAGGTATTAATAATTGCTGGCATTTAAGAAAATATAACTACGCAAGTATGCAGAAGTTTCTTTGTTGGTGGTTTGTATTTCATTTGGTTGGTTCTGGGTTTTTTTTTTTTGCTTGTTTGTTTGAAAAAAGCCAGGATTTTATACTGGCTTCAAAGTACACAGGGGAGGTTACATAAATGGAACACACACTTCAAGACTGAATCTATTTTTCCCCATCTACAATTTATTACTGAACACGGAAAGAAGTGTATTTAAAGAAAGATTCTTCCATATTGCTTCTGTAAAAAAGCAGCACGGAAACCATCAAGAATGCATCCTTACTCTGAATTAAATCTACATTAAATTCCTTTGATCCAGATCATTCACAGTTCTGTACCAAGAGCACCTTCATTTAATATAATTAACACTCTAGGAAGCAGAATTGATACAAGACAACATGAAATAAGGTCATCAGAACTACGTAGGAAACACATTTACCCATCACACATACACTTTAACAAGTCTAGTGAACTCTGGAGAAGGGAATGTGGACAACATGCTGACAAATGCAGATAACAAAAAACAGTTTGAACTTCTCATGATGAGTTATTCCTGAACGCAGGGGTTTAAAAGACCAAAAGGAAAAAGACTTAATGAAAACATCTGTTCAGGAACATATTGGCAGCCAAAAAAAAAAAATCAAGATACTTGGTACCACTTCTTTGTGGTCAAACAAATCTGAAAACATGTAAGTAGAGCACACAGAATTGGTAACTTGCTCTTATGTGAAATACTGGCCTACAATTCATTCAAGCAACCTAAAAGAAGTATCTTTAAGGCAGAAAAGTGGTTAAGAGGCAGCTAATGACAAAGATCATGCAGAGAACTTCTGAACTGGATATGGGAATGATTTTAAAAATTCAAAGAAACAAGAACTCTCTCTCAGAAACACACGTAGTTAAGTGGTAGAGAAGGCAGGATGGATTTTTTGTAACAGAGTAATACAAAGTAAAACATTCAAATATAACAGTACAAATGTTAGACTGCTACTAGTGCACTGTTTTTTATACTGTAAGAATAGGACCTATTATAAAGTATCATGAGGGAGATGAGGTATTTTAGATAAATATTGTAACACCTGTCTTAAATAATTGCTTCTTTTTTAGATCAAGAAGAGCAAAGGAGAAAAATTAATTATGTAAGTTAGCACTTAATTGATATTCTTTGCAGAGTTTTTCCTAGGAGCACCTCCTTTATTAATTGCTCACTATATAGGCATAAACAGCTTTATCCAGCTACTATCAAGTTACATTCTAGACTGCATTAAATGGCAAGGGTATGGTTTGATTTCCACACTGGAAAAGGGATTGACTCTTAGGCTAATTGGATGAGAAAAGAAAACAAGACCAGTCTTGGAAACGTTCAATTTTGGTAGGTTACCTCTTGTACTTTTAAATAAGTACATTTATTATAATATATGCTTCTAATAATCACAAATACCATTGTAATTCCCTTCTATCCATCTACATAAATATATTACTCTATCCCAAACATATTTAATAAACACTTAGATAAGCTCCCATTTTGATAAGGAAACAAAAAATAAATTTGAAAACCACTGTCCTCAAATCAAAAGTACAACCACAACTTGGTGTTAGAAACAGATACAAGCATGGTGCGAGAACTCTGTTGGCCATACAGTTCCACAACACCGAGAAACAGAATTCTACAAGGTACAAAACTGACAAAGGTGGAAATAAACAAAACATTCTCTGGACAGTTATTTATTTAAATCATCAGCTCAAGCACTCTCTTTAGCAGAAAAAGAGCCCTCTTCCAACTCGAGTTCTTTGGTAATTTCACTGGAAGTTAACACAGACAGACGTGCGTTCCAACTTTAAAATATAAATGCTGACATATTCTATATGTGGGATTTGGGTTGCAAGCCTTATTAGACAAGCCTTAGTCATGCAAAACAACTTGGATAAGACATTTCTTCCCTGCCCACTCTGACTCACTGGAAAAATGAGGCCAAAAAAACGTTTTTTCTTTGGATACCAGCAACAAAGAAAGTTAGGAGAATATGATGGGAGAAAGCCTTATCACAGTGAAGATAAAGACGATTGACAACACCCCTGTGAATTTTCATGGTACCACACTCGCACAGCGGGCTCCATTTCTTATCAAAAAGGTCACATCAATTTCAGCTGCTGCCAAAAAAGGGGTAGACATAGGCCATCTGTTCCATAAAGCCTCCACTCAGTCATTTTAAACCCTAAGTTATCCTCTGTGCCTTTTCAAGCACCAGAAAGCTC
Organism: Thinocorus orbignyianus; assembly: GCA_013400375.1. Lineage (NCBI taxonomy): Eukaryota > Metazoa > Chordata > Aves > Ciconiiformes > Thinocoridae > Thinocorus > Thinocorus orbignyianus. Next base: position 67,449 of record VXBW01004283.1, read on the forward strand.
AGCTGCCAAATACTCTATCTTTCTAGAATTACTACAGCAAAACTGTGCTTCACAGAGACAAAACTGCTGAAGACAAACATTAGGGCAGTGTGAATTCAAATACAACACTGAAAACAGGCACTTTATAACAGAGTTTAAAAAATTATTTTAAATCTGATGTTTTCATTGTATTGCACAGAGTAGTTGTAAAAAGCTATGGGAGTCAGGTGACCAGAGAAAAATTAAGTCCTCTTTGCTTCAGAGAGTCTAAGAACCTGAATAAAACTCAGTTGTACACTCGTAGTTAAATCTCTCTTAGGAGTGCAGGCAATGAATGAAGCAGAAAAGAGAAAATCTAAGATGATTGAGAAAGTAGAAGGAAAACATTCATCATCTTTGTATGAAGAAAGTGCTCCTCTACCTTCCCTACAGGATTTGGGAAACAAAATATAATAAAGAAATTACACTGCAGTCTTAAATACAGCAAAATACATGTTCATTATTCTATTATAAAGACTCGACGCACTTAAAAATATATATATACACACACACGTAGGTTAGCCACAGAAATATTACCTTATTCTCTCAACATCAGTTTCCTTAGAAACAACTTCATGTAGTCATCCTACACTAAATCTACAACATTCTCTTGTCAGGATCCTGTGTGACAATCCATCCTACGCTAAACAATACAGGCTTGTCCTCCCTGTGCATCACTTCATATGCAATAACTCTTCTTATTCTAGTTTGTCTGCAACTCATCAATTTCTTTACTTAGGAAAACACTTCCATGCAAATTACTTTCCATGTAACCCTACCTCTCCCAACCACCTTCTTGGTTCACAGTTTTGCTTCATGAAGTAAATTAAGTCTAAAAAGACTTAAATAAAGATAGAAAATGCATAGTAAAAATGGAGGAAAAAAAGATCAAACAGAAAATTATCATTTGCAAAAGTGATCCTCAGTGCTAAGTACTAAAAATGAACAGGCACAAGCTGGAGAAATTTTGAAACAGAATTTCTGTGGGAACAAAACCAAAATAAAATTCAAAACCAAACCAACAACAAAATTAACAGGAAAAAAAAAAAAACACCATCACAAAAAAAAACCCTAAATGCACTTTGAGATAAGACTACAAATACTATGATGGGAAGGAAAGAAAATGTATGCAGAAACAGTTGTAGAAATATGAACCACAGATTCTAAGCAGCTTCCCATTCTTGAGCTGTAACATCTTCATTTGATAGAAATAGATGTCTGTCATATTATGAAAATAGCTATTAAAAAATGAATTCACTATCAATTCCAGAACAGTAAAATATCAATACATATTTCTAGCTGCAGTATCTACTACCAACTGCAACTCACATGAACTACAATTTAGGCTACATATTCATTAATTAATTTACCTAACCTCCTTTCTTCCACCCTAAATATTCACAAAGTGATATAACCTAAAGGATCCTCTGCTGAAAGTAATTAAATTCCTCATTCTGATCTTTCCAGCTTCCAAACGGTAAAGGCTTCAGCTCCAGGAAGTACAGTGTAAGTAAATGAAGCTGAGGCAATAGATTCCCCTCCCCATTCACAAACTTATTTACACACCCACAAACTCTTACATGAGTGGAATCTTCACATTTATTTTAATTTACCTCAATTATAGCTAATACTATGTCATATTACTGCATGCCTTTTTCTTTTTTTAAATGATACAGTAAGAATACAAAGTTCCAACAAAAACTTAGAGAATACCAGAGTTAAATGTCCATAAGCATTAGGACATATTTCTTTTTTGCATGATGCCACGAATTTCATACTTGTGACTCGGATGCCTCAGCCACATTTAAGATGTATGGTTTTCAAGCTAAAATTAATTCTGATTGATACTCTGGTCTTGCTTTTCCAATACAAGTTCCCAGACTTAGAAAAGCAAACCGAACACAAAAACAGTTACATGAAATATCACTGATCTCACCACTACTCATCAAGACGACACAACTTCAGAACAGCACAATCTTTTCCACTTGACCTAACTGAATATACAAGGCAGTTGAGCTTTGCACAGGAAACATGAAGAGAACTCAGGGCACACAGAGAGACTGCTTGCTATTCACAGATAAAGCAGAGTACCATCAAGAATCCAGAAAGATCTGCTTCAACTTTCAGTCAAAACTACTCAGACTGTAGCTGCCTTTACTGCCTCCAATTGTAACTTCCAGGAAACAAATGGACTTCTTCCATGTCATGCATCACAGCATTGTTTCAGCGCCAATCACTTGCAATCTCACACTTGTTTTCTGAAAGTTAGAAAGGAGTTAAGAACTGCAATCTTACCAAAGGAGAAGAAAATCAGTTATGTTAAGATGAAACAGATCATACAAATCAGAATTTCCACACATAAATAACACATGTTCCTGAGAAGCCTAATTCTGTTACAACACAGCCCATTAGGTGCTACCTTAACATCAACTGTCCATATAGTTGATCCAATTGATTACACTGACTGTGCTATAAATATAATACTTATGACCAACCCTAACTTCACTAGGATTCCCTCAGAGCAAGAAATGACACACCTTTGTCATTTCACAGAAAACAGACAAAGAAACAGCGTCTATAAAGCAAGCGCAAATGCTTTTAATCACCTTATCGGAAGCTCTCATGAAATTCTGAAACTCAGCTTATCACAAGAAAGTATATGCTGCATCTCTGTGAAGTAACTATGTGAGAATTAAAACATTAGTAAATGTAAACTAGTGCAACAGCTATACCAGTTTCCCCTTCTGTCTTGGTATAAGTTTAATAATTAATCTTCACTGTTGAATAGTTAAACACAATGCATATTGTTTACACAGTCGATATTCTTCTACTGTTAAACTAATATTAGAACAGAATAGAGACTGGCCTGTCACAAGTATGGACTAGTTCATATTTTAGTGTGAAGTGGTAAAATTTTTATATATATTTTTAAATAGTGAAGAGCACTAAATTACTAACATATGTGGGGGTGTTTCTTGAGGGTGGGGGGAGGAAGCATTTGGTTGCTTCGTGTGTTTTGGGCTTTTTTTTTGTCTGAAATTTAAAGTCTCTTTTCCTGGGGCAAAACTTTGCATGCAATCTCCTTAGGGATGTAATGTAAATCTTCCACAAATAATTTAAATCAACCAGATCTTTTATGTACCCTGTTAGGCAAGAATTTCCACAATGCTCTTCATTTATATAAGCTGTGGATCAGTATTAAAAATAAAATAAATAAAAAAAGAAAAAAAAAAAAGAAAAAAAGAAAAAAAAGGCAGCCTTCCACAGATACAGTCTTGATGACTTCAACCAAAATGTATGGCCCTACTCCCTCCATCAGATATTGCAGAAACATAAGCAAGATATTAAATGCACACTGCTATTTTCATGCATATTTTCTACTCGAAGCCTGAACAATTTTTTCTTTTTTTTTTTGTCAAATACTGCCAAATAACGTCATATACATTCAGAAAGAAGGAGTCTTTCAAGATTACAAAAAATCAGATTTAACAAGCAGCACTGAAAATCCATGCAGTTAGCTTCATGGGTACCATTCCTCCAGTTTGTTTGGTGTGGAGGGAGGAATGGAATTTATTTATACATTTTACAATGTTATAGTTTTCAAGCATATTTTCCTTGCACTCAAAGAACAGGAGAAATAACCTCACCGAGGACTCAGTGGTCTAAACTTCAGCCATTTTTACATAACCTCACCCCTACACAGAGAAACTCCAGGGTTTTGTTTGTAATACTAAGGGGTTTTCCTACTAAAAACAAACTTCAAAAGCAGTTGGTAAAACAGTGTTTTTCCTTTCCTCAAGTCTCCTGGGTAAAAATCTACCTTTGGAAAAAGACCAGGGATGGCTGGCAGGGGTTTGGTAGCAGTGGGGGGGGGAAGGACAGGGGAAATCCTCATACCTTTTGCCTGATCAGCCAGCTATTCAGCTGGCACATTGAAAATAGCTTTGCAATCATATTTTAGCGATTTTGTTTCTTAATCAGTTTTGTTTCATTTGAATAATTAAACTCAATGAAATAAGGCTGTAGCTTCACACATTCTCCTGCAATAAAGAAGTAAATGCTAATAAAAACCTTTTTAATTTTCCTTCGATGCAACGCATGTGCATAAACATGTAGAATTTACTTATAGCAATATTATGCATTTCACAGGGCTACAAAGTTTGCATTTACAGAAACAGAGATAGTCATCACAACTGATTCAAAGTCAACACACATAACAAAAGCAGAATGCCCCAACAGTTCACAGAAACAGCAATAAAACAGCTACTGAAGAATTTTGCATAATGCTACTACATGCAGGAAAAATATTTTGTCTATCAAAATCTACCCATTGGAATACAAATCTTAAATTCCTCAAAACTTGATAAAGTTGCTAACTCTAAATGGTGATTAAGGCTTCCTAATTAGCACAATAATGTTCATTTAAGATCTGTGCCCTCCTCTCTCTCACAAAACCAAAAATTCCTCATTGAAATAAGCTATGAAATACAGTCTCTGGTAGGTTATAATCATGGGAGATCATCATCAGAGAAGTGCAGCTGGCCATCACACCCACACATATGTCCATTAGACAAATGTGGTAAAGCTCCTACAAAACATTTCAGCGAAATGACAAGCAGCAATGCTGAAGAAACGCTTTCCTAGCAGTTGGAAAAAAAAAAAAAAAGGAAAAAAAAAAGCATAGGCACCCCCACTGACCCACAGATCACTTGAAATCTTTCTGTAGCATACATCAAATCTTAATTTATCAGATGAAATCAGCATCTGGAGGCACCGTTGTCTTCATTTAAGTTTCCTTGAAGTTCCTTCTTACACCAGTGTCCTGTCTTTAGCCCTAATACCTTTGAGTCTGAGAGAAAGGGCACAGAGGAAATAAAACCAGCCTTTGAGTATTTGGTTAATTATACGTCGCCAAATAAAGGAAAGGGGAGGTGGGAGTGGCATGGGACACACAAAATACCCTGTGACAATCAGCACAATACTTCATTACACAATTTTGGCAGCATCAGTGCCAATTAGTACTGGCCACTGACCCCTAACTCAGTCTGGAATCCATCCACAGACCTTAACCCGATTAGGACTTTGTGCACAACAAATGTAAAATCCCACAGTTGCAGATTTTCTGCCTTAGCATCACGAGTTTTACCCAATTTAAATACTGAAGTAGCTGAAAATAAAAAAATTTAAAGGGGGGGGGGCAGCAATTACAAACAAAGTTAAGGTATAAGAATTACTACGGAATTTAATAGAGCATCTCCAACTATTTTCCTAGTAAGTCCGAGGTTTAAGTTTCGGCTAACTCGACAACTTAAAAACCAGACGTAAAATGCTAGCATTTTAATTTCAATTCAAAAGGGAAATTAGTGCAGTAGTTTTAGTTTTGCCATGTAAACTGCCAAAATACGGGCATTTAAACTATACAGAGAGGAATAAAGGGAAGTATGCACTCTCTCATAGAGTTTAGTGCAGCGACTCCTGGAACACAAGATAGATGTGTATAAAGCAGCTGCCTTTTGAACAACTTAAACACCTAGATGCCTCAGAAACATTTTCTCTATGGCTGAAATCACCATAACAAAGTTTCATCTTGGCGTGTATGTATTTTCACCATTGATTCTCACTATACATCTGGAAAGACCACTACTACACTAAAGGACTACAATACATGTTCCAAGTTCACTCAACACTTGCACAAGCAAAAGGGCATCTCAGTTTTTGCAACTGGTCCTTTGGAGACTCACAGACAACAAGCCATGCCTAAACTATTCACATTCCAGCAATCAGCTGGCCAGACTGGGCAAATATCCAAAGTAAATTATTTTAAAAATTTAATTTGCTGTTTCAAGTTCTAACACTGATTATGGTGAGGAGAAAGAAAATCTTGTTCATCCTTTCTCCTCCCCCAAAAAAAACCCCACCAACAAACCCGAAATCCAAAGAATAAAGCTAGGAAGTTCTTTTATTCGACAGATAAACAGAGGCTTTTCAAACTCACTTGATGTTTACAGCAACTTGGGTGAAGACAAAGTTGAAGAGTCACAGTACATGAAACAAGCCTTTGCAGGCATACAAACCTAAGCAAACAGAAAAGGTAATAGCCCACTACTAGCCATCCTCATACTGTTCACTGAAGAATCACGAAATCCATGTGCCAGTTATGATTTAAAGGAAGGGTTGCCATCACACAATGTCTATGATAATAAACAGCACAGAAAAGCAGCTCAGAAATACTTAGCTTAGTTCATTATTTTAGGTATTTCTTTTCTACTTGCATTCAACATAGCCTCCAGCCTAGGGTTCCCATCTCTGTTTGTATTTCCACAGGTAACACTTCACTGTTTAATTGATTTTCATTAAGCTCTTGTAACTCTAACATTGCAAGATTTGTGCTGCAATCTGCCGCAGTTCACTAACATGAATTAGGCTATTAGAACAGATCATATGAAATCTGACAAAAACAGTATGTCATTCTGTGATCTTCCCAAAAAATTACCACAAATATGGTTTAATAACTTCCAGAAACTTAAGGATGTTATTATTTGGAACTATTGAATAGATACAATATTGAAGAGAGACCATCAGGTACCACGATCTGTCAGCTGCATAATTATCAAATAGAACAGAAGAACAGACATACAATTAACAATTTAGAAGCAGCTTTGGAAGCTCAGCTATTTTGTTTAAGGCCTGTTTTATGCTAAGAACAAGAAACAAGTAGCTTAGAAAAGAAAATAATCCATACACATAAGTAACTAGCCATTTTTCCAATCCACATCTAAACCCTTCTCACTCTCCTGTGTGTCCATATTTAGATCACGTCTCTACACTGTTCCAGCTCAACTGAACATCTTAAAAGAGAAAAATAATTAAAAAAAACAATGTAACGTTCTCCACTGTTACACTCAGAGAAATACGAGTGTTGGTGAGCTTAAACCCTTCATCAGCATGCCTTACATTTCTATGTAAAAGGACACATTATTACGTAAACTCCTTAATCACTTCTTGTGCAATTTCACTAAAGTAAATGGACTTTAACCAGTCATCTGTCTATCCCACTGCTATTACTAAAACATTACGAGTTTGAAAATATATTATAACAACCCCTCACTGTTGTACAAAAAGACTTGTATTATCAAGACTGGGTTATAAATACAAACTCATGCATCAGCTTTGTCTACTGAAGTTCAGTTTTACATATTTTAGCAAAGCCACTTGTTACAACAGAAGCCTAGAAATTCACTTTAGCTTTAATCCTGTAGACGTAGTAAAAATTTTAGCATTGACTTCAGCTGTGCCAGAAATACAAAGAATTTTCATCTGCAATATCTGGGTAGCAATATCCACACTTAACAAAAGGTGTCAGATCACTTGATAAGTTAAATGTGTAGACCAAAAACTAGTACAACAACCATTCTAAACTAGGAGCTTTTTTAAATTGCTATTTTTAACTGCATGTGTGTTTCCAACCATAAAGCATGAAGGAAATCGATCATATATAGAAGTATCAATTTTATTTTATTTTTTCCCCAAAAGATATACTCCTAGCCTACAGTAATAAAGAGATATCAACATTCAAAATTGAACACTCAGATTCTTCTTCTTTGCCTTACTACGATGGCGTGCCCTAGGATGTTTGGTAATTTGCTCACTCCACTCCCTCCATAAGTTTACATAAGAGCCTCCTACATTTTGAAACGTGTCTCAGCTAAAAGGTTATTGACCCCCTTATGTTCAGCCATCACAACACTGCTACCACTTGGTCTAAAGCAGACTGTGGAATTACAAGTGTAGTTTACACTGCTTGTAAGATGTTAGAGCTTCATGAAGTTCATGTTTTAAAAAAATTCTAAAAAAAAAAATAATTTCTACCTAATTTGTTTTCACATGCAGGAAATATAGTATTTAAATTTGCAGAAACAAATAATATTTAATTTTACAGATACAAGCTAACCAGCTATTTCTAAGCCAAAATCTGCTACACTTTTGCCAAAGAGTCTCCAAAATCTTTTGCTTAGATGTTTAGGAGAGTTGCTTGAATGACTGCTATGAGCTTCTTCAAAATTTTTTCTAAATCAAGTTTTCTACCTTGTGGCCCTGTTCCAAATCTGAGAAGAGGAAGGCACACTGAAGGGCTTGTCTCCAGCCTCTCCTACAGCCCAAGATATTCTCAAACGTAAAGGAGACAGAAAGGACAAATCAGAAAATAAGAGGAGGACATGAAAAGAAGAAACAGACACCAGAACTACAAGAAACAACCAACATATCTGACTAAAAAGAAAATAAATAAAACCAGGAATGGGGGGAAAAAAAAGAAAAAAAGGCAAATTTTACACATATTTCACCTCATTATCTTTCAACTCAGTACCTTCTCAGCTGAATGGCCATGAAAAATAAGGCCATTCTTTTAAACCATCTTACTGTCTTTCCAGAGAGATGCAGAGTAATTCCCCTAGCCGAAATACGGGTCAAGGCAGGGCAGAAGAAGGGAACATCTTAAACACAATTACATTTTGAAGTTCATAAACTACTAAACCCAAAGAATGAAAATAGAAAAAAAAAAATCCCAGAAGTACGAACATCACCCTGAATGAATCAGCAAATTACAGTCATGCAGCCTGCACAAATGTCCATGTCATACATTTCACTTAAATATAATTCGGAGGAACAGTAACATGCAACTATTTAAAGAATTCATGAACCATACATAATGCAAACACCAACACAGAAGACCTAACCAGTGCAGTTTTCTGAAGAATCACAGTAAGTAAAATAAAAACACAACAAGATTAACTAAATTATGGAGATCACACACAAGTAATACATAAATATATATATGAAAAATAAAATCAGTTGTCATTAAGTATGCTGCCCTGCAGGAAAAAAAAAGTTACACACCACACACACACCCCCCCCAAAAAAAAACCCAAACAAAAAAACCACAATATGCAAAAAGAATGAATTCCTGGAAGAGAGTTTTAACAGGTTTGAACTGTTCCTACCATCTCCATCAGGTCTTGTGCTGAAGAGCATTATGCAGCACATTTTTCAAGTAATAGTCAGTACTGATAGAAAAATAAATAGATAGTTTACCACTTTGGAATAGTTATTCACCTGACACTTTATTTCACTGTCCTATTGGGATCTCCCTCCAAATGTCTCTGGCTCTCTATTTTCATGCATACAGAAGTTAAGAAATTTGAAACATAAAATCCATATTGCTCTACAGAATCACACCAGGAGGTCAAGGTGGCAGATCTGACTTAGGTAGTGGACAGCAGGAGCAAGCTGGATTGCCTGCAGCACAGAAAGCAACCAAGGAAAGGCTGAAAGGGTGATTTGCAAATTATAGTTCTGTCTTTTACAAGTCACCTGAATTGTAATCACTAATAAAGTATCTATTAAAATAGATTAACCACAAGTGATTTTTATTCCCATTAACATTTTCAAATAGAATCTACAGTATGAGAAACACAGGATTTCAGAAGAAAAGCGTATCTCATAGTGACAGAAATGCTGCTGTGGAACTCAACCTAATCTTTCATCAGGGTACATGAGATCCAACTTTCTCTACAGCAGTATTAAATTAAAAGACGTAGATTAGTTTAAAAGTAGCTACATGGTTTGTTTGACAAATGTTCCATGACCACAGAATTTAGCATTCTTAAAACACTAAATGTCACACAAACATCTGTAGTACACAGCATTTCAATCTTCTTTGGCTTTACGAAAAATAGATAGAAAAATGTAACACTAATAGAAGAATAACTAGTGGCCACGCAGCAATATTTTTTTTAATACAAAACTTTTACTATTATTGATAACCTCAGTATGTGTTGGAACAGTTTGCAAACTGTATATTATTTTACCCAGCCCCTGGTCAAGGTTCACATGTTTTCTTCTCCGTGGCACTGCTGGCAATAGAGAATTTGTTTTACAGTAGGGTTTTACTTGATAACTATAGTTTATCTGATCAGAGGTGCCCCTCTATCTCTTGACCTTATATATCAAGTTAAGAAACTGAAGTCAGAATTCTAATTGAAAAAGGAGACCAAGTCACTCCCATAAATTTGCGTTCTGATTAAAGTAAAAAACAAACAAAAAAACCCAAACCCAAACAGAAAAAGACATTTTGAATTATTTGTCTTGTTATTAGAAGCATAATTATCCAAGCAAAGGTGCAGAGAGAAAAACTCAACCACCTTGCTATTTTATCTACAGTTAGTAATACAAGCACAAACTCAAAATTCTTTCTTACTCCCCAGAAAACTATCAGGATGAATATTGAAATATAAGAAATTCCACTTAAACAGAGGGAAAAAAATCCTTGACCATCATGGTATTTCAGCACTGGAACAAATTACCCAGAGAGGTTGTGGAGTCCCCCAAAAACCAACTGGACAATGTCCTGAAGAATCTGCCCTAGATGGCCCTAGTTTGAGCAAAGGAGCTGACCTACACAACCACCAGAGATCCCTTCCAACCCCAACCATCGTGCAATCCCATTTTTTAAGAATCTCTACTTCTGCCAAGGAAGACAATTAAAAAAAAAGGTTTTGGGGGGGGTGGGGGGTGGAGTGTGGAAATAAAAAAAAATCCACCACACAACAAAAACAACCAACAAATCACTTGGATAATACCTGACATCTGCCAATCTTAAAAGTCACTATCTCTGTTCTATAGTTACCTTTACAACCTACATGAAATGCGAACAATTTACACAACTCTGAAGTTGATGTTTTCCTGAACACAACTCTGCATGAAATGTAATCTATTATAAGCAAATAACTGCAAAAGAAACATTGTGAAAAACAGCGTTAAATAAGTTAAGAATGACTTTTCATAACTATTCTATCTGAAAATGAAAATAACTGACCAAAATAGAGTTAAATCATATCAATTTCTCCTGAAAAGAGTCATGGAACTTCTTCTTAAATGAACATTCCTATCATTCAGATATCCTTCACCAGGAGTCAGTTGGGGAAGCCTCCAGCTTCACCTCCTGATACTAGTTCAAATCTTAATATAAGGGAACAAGTCTAACCGAAATTAACAGAGTCTAAGATTACTTTCCCACCCAGACATGTGTTTGAGTGAACACATGGCCCTGATCTTTAATGATTCTAAACTCATATCAAACTGCTTGGAAAAAAAAAGAGTCAAACAGTTCCACCCCTCCTCATACAGAAAACAGAGAGTACCAAGAAATTCTTGGATAACAGCTTCAAAACAGAACAGAGGAATGACTTATTCACACAACATATGAATTACTGTGCTTATTGCCAGAAAACATGGTAGACGCAAAAACCATATATGGGCTCAAAAGTTTTTAAAAATCAAGTATATCCTTGGAATAAAAAACCATACAAAACATCATCCCCACTGAGAGACAGGGAGAGCTGACCTTAGGAATAACCCTACATGCTTGCCTAGCAAAGACCGTAAAAATAAAGCACCTGCTGTCAAATACTGCTTAGCTGTGGGAAATAAGTAAGACTTGAAACAATGGTCCTGTCACATACCAGGTTCCCAAAGCTTTAGGCTTCAAGAGATAAAACCAGATTAACCCAGAATAGTCTTTGGGTTGCCAAAAAAACCAAAACCCCCACCAAACTAAAAAAAAAACAAACCAAAAACCAGAAATAAACTAAGACTGTGGCTCCAGCACACCGCTTCTCTAGGTGATACAGTGGTTTGAGATTGTGATACTATCCATAAAATATTTTACTTTCTAATGTTGTCTGAGAAGATAATTTGCTTCCCCACATTTCATAGCCTTTTTTAAAAAACATCCAAAGAAACCAAGGTGGACTAAAGAAAGGCCTTTTCCATGAGTACTGTAATTAAAACAGGATTGACCATTTTGTTCAAATGACAAAAGGCTTCTAATGACTTATAAATGACTACTAATACAAAGCCAGATTAAGCAATATGCAATTTCAGGAACAAATGATGCAGTATTTAAATAGTTAAAATGTGTATTAAGATACTGAGACAAAAAAAAAACAAAAAAAAAACCAAAAAAACCAAACAACACCACCAAAAAAAAACAACCACCAAAAAACCCCACAACACAGAACAACCCCAAACCCCTTTTTTACCTCAAAAGTGAAAATACTTCAAGTCACTCAAGTCACACAACTTTCTACTCCAGAACACAATCACGAAGAGTATACCACTAAACATGGTTCAGTACTAGAGAACGTTATATGCACAAGCAGAGAAATACATCCCACAATCTGTTAATACAGAATGCTTATCAGCACAGATTTCTGGAAACATGCTTCCAGAATAGCTTTCTTGAAAGGTATTCAAGAAAACCCTGCCACCTTTTCCTAACCTAGCAGCATAAGCACAAATCCCAACAAATTATAACTATGTTAGCATGGATCCAGCCACGATAACTGTATCCTAGAACAGTTAATCTTTACAGTAATTATCACCAGCATGAATAGTACCAAAAAAAAAAAAAAAAGCAACTGAATAAACCACAAAAAATACTGATTATTTGCACATGAAGTCCCAACGACCTTCCCTTCCTAAAGGACGTCCAGCATTTTTTTTTATTAACACAAAATTTCTTTACGTTAGTTCCTTGTACATGCTATAAATTTCTTCAGACTGACACTGTCATTAAGGTGAAGGTTCCTTCTCAGAAACAGGTTGAAGCAAGACTGTAAGCCCCCTTGAAATTATGCAGACTCACTTATTTGGTGAAGATACAGCTTCAAAAATCTTCCTATAGTCCCCAAATATCACATGCCTCATAGTTGCAGTCTTACTTTGAAAAGTAAGTAGCATGGTCCATGCTAAAAGAAAAGGAAATTTAGGAAGCAAAACATGAAGCAGCTTTATAGCAGAACAAATCTACCAACTGCAACACAGCTTTCTCCTATTAAGAGTTTCTATGTACTTGGGTAGGGGGAAACAACTACCCACAATCTTGTTAAACCTTGAAAGCAACGGTGTATTTGCAAACAAACCTTGCTGAGTGCACTCCTCTGCTACAATTCTGTTTGATCATAATAGGTCAATCAAAGTCAATATTCTGTGATCAGAACCGAACATTGATGTCGACAGATTCAGCGATAATAGTAAAGCATGGCTTCATACATAAATAATCAAGTCATGCTTCCAAGCACTGCAAAGAAAACAAACAATAAATAAACAAATACTAGAAGGACTTTGAATTTTTCCTTCAAAAATAAAACTAAGGTGTTTGATATCTAACACATATACAAGTCACTGAAAAAAAAATTTTTGTGAGGAAAATATCAACATTCCTCAGCAACACCGGACTTTGAACACTTATTTGTTAACATTCAGCCACAACAACAAGGTACATACATTTCACAGGTACCTGACAGGACTTTACTCTCTATGAGACAGAGATTTAGGTACCTCACAAATAAAGAATCGTCCTGCAACTGCACCCCACACACATTACAGAAAAACAAATGTGGCTCCTCTCAGCCTGACACTGCATCTGCAGAAAAGAAATTGCTCTGAACGTTGCAGACTTCACAGTGAAAAACATTCCATGCTGAAACCAGACATAAGCAGTCTGAATTAAACAGATGGCACTCTATTTAGAACAGTTTCACTGTTAATAAGATGATAACGATATTCCTCCTGGAACTCTTTTCCTGAGCTCCTAATATCCCTATTAAAAAAAACCAACAACCCAAACCTGAAATCCAGAAAATTTATATCAGAATATTAAAACAAAAGAAAAAAAAAGCACTATAGTCTGTCCTAAAATTCTGCCAACATCACGGTATAAAACAGTGTTTATTCTCATTCTTATAAGAGCATCAGAAATTAAAATAACAGTTTTTGTTCTGTTATAAAGAAACAGCATCACTGTACAACTGAGGAATAACTTGAACCTTTATAAATCACTGCCTGAGCAGCTAACTTTTACCAGTTTCTTTTTGGATGAAGGGGATTACACATTCAATCTTGAGGAATGTAAAAATGAAAATAATTTAACTGCCCAGATATTAACGAAATCGACACTTCACAATTCCATAGCTACAGCGTGCAAAACTCAGAGCTCCCCAGAGACTAGTACTCAATGCAGCCAAGCAACCACCGTACTCAAGAAGTAGCCGTCAAGAAATTCCCAACTTTCACCTACCTTTCAGTGCAGTTCCAGGATTTCAGGACGTCTCCCCGCGTCTCCTAGGGAAACAAACAGCGGCGCTCTTTTAAGGTACATCCCCTGACAACCAGAAGCCTGCACCCGGTACCAGCCGGGCTTGCGAGTACCTCCCATTTCCCCCTCCACTTTCCTCCCCTGAGGTGAACCCCGCGGCCGGGCAGCGAGAGGGAACTTCCCGGGGCCCGGGGCTCACATACCCGCTGGACAGGGGGGAGGAGGGGGCCTGCTCCCCCGCTTTCCCCCTGCGGTGCCGGGGGGGCAGACGCCTGCAGAGGGAGAGCAGGAGCAAGGGAGGCCGAGCGGCGCCCTGCGCCTCGGGGAGCAACGATGGCGATGACGGGGGGGGTGGGGGGCCCGGACACCGGCTTACGCCCCCGCACGCGCGGACCCCGCGGGCTCCCGTCCCTGCTCGCACACCTGGCAACGAGCAGCGGGCAGCCACCGCGGAGAGGGGGTCACTGCTGCGGCGCAGGCCCCGCCCGCCGCCACTCAACGGCTCCGGTACCGGCTACTATTGCTGCTACCCCCTCACCCTCCTCTCCGCCGCCGCCGCCACCTCTGGCCACTGCCAACCCCGCAGCTCAACAACGCGCCCGCCCATTGGGCCGCTCCCGCCCTCAACAAGCCCTACGCTGATTGGCCCTTTTCTCCTCGGTGTCTCCTTTCTCCCCCTCCCCGGTCCGGTGCCAGGGTCGGTGCCGTTGCTCTGTGTGCGGGACGTGCCTCAGTAAGCCACCACGGGAGCGCTGCGGGCGGCAGAGGGCTGGGCAGGAGCGCCACTGCCCTCAACGCTTTCACCGAGAGAGCGGGAGAGGGCCGGAACGGAAGCTGCGCGGAACTCTCGTGCCTAGCTGCGCTTCCTGGAGCGGCCGGTCCTCGCGGCGACTTCTGCTTCCGGGTAGCGGCCGCGTCCTGAAGGAGGGTCACGGAGCGGGCAGGTATGGCGGCCCGTCGGCGGGAGGCAGGGAGCGGGCCACAGGCCCAGCCGCTCTCTGCGGCCCGTTCGCGTCGCTGCCCGCCCGGGGAGCGCCTGTGTGTGGGCTTGGGAGGGGGTGGTGAAGGTGTCCGCCGCGCTTCCGAGCCGGAGCGGCCTGGCCCAGTAGGCCTGGCCCTGTTCTGTCTGCCGTTAGGTGGACTCACGCCCCGCCCTGGCCAGGATAGCGGGCCTCGGTGCTGCTGCTGTGCCGGTCTTCCTGCACTCCCTCCTCCAGGCCCGGGGCTCCTTCTCGGCTCGCTTTGCTGGCTGAGGGTGCTGCAGCGCTGGCCACAGTGTTTGGGCGCTAGTGTGCATTTCAAACCCCTTTTTTTGTGCAGAAAAAAACCCCAAGTGACTGGTAGGAGAGAGATCTTGGGGTTTAATGGCTAGGGTGTAGACTGGGGGTTAATCTGGGGGGAGCTTTTCAGTTAGTGACAGCATTAGAGCTCTTCAGGTTTCCTTCTGCAAGAGTATCCTTTTTGCTTGTTTCCACAGCTTGGGGTCTTCAAGAATTACTGGCATCAAAGCTGTGTTCTTAGCATCACTGTGTTCCAGTCAATACCCCTAAAAGTTAAGGATGTTAAATCTTTGCTACCAGATGTGTGTTAAAATAGGACCATGTCTTAAAGTCATTTCAGGTGCTTTCTGAAAGCAGAGGCTTCAAAGCCATCATTATTTTCTTCCAGTCCTTCATGATCTCACTGGAAATATTCGCTTTCCCATTTGCCTTGACTACTGTTTGTAATAGGAACTGTAATATTTTCATAGTTCTCTCAAAGTTGTGTCTAAATAAAGGATATATTTCCCAGCCTCATGAAATGACTAGTAAGGTGCTTCTCCTTGTCCATTTATGTGTTCTGTGCGTGTTTATGGCCACAGTTACGTTTGACTCAGTTGGAGGCAAAAAAAGAAGGAGCTGAGGAACCGTATCTTTTTATTTTTCATGTTTTTCTTCAGAGTTTGGTGGTGAGAGCTCTAATTAGACATTTCCAAACTGAACTCTGAGCTTTTTGATGTACTCTGGAAAGCCTGCAAGCTGATGGGCCCTGATGTTGCTAAAGTGCATTTATAGATGTTGGAACCCATTGTTTTTCTGACATTTTCTGGCACAGAAAATTTGCAGGGCTCCTTCATGAATGTCATGGTGGTGGTGACTTATAACACAGAAACACTTAAGTCTGCACAGTTTGCCTTACTGTGTTTAATCACCAACTTCTGAAATGCAACATCAAGCTGCCTGCTGCGCACAATGCAGGAGATTCTTCTTGTGCCATGCTGCGGGCTTTGAAATACTTCTTGTAACCTCCCTGTTTCTCCTGCAGAGGGTATTGTTCTTTGCAAGTGTATGAAAATAAGCTGATACACTCTGAGATATAAAAAACTCTGATCTTTTCTTGTAGGTATGGGGCACGGAAATGAACACGGACATGGCCATGGCCATGGCCATGGCAAAATAGAACTCCCTGACTACAGACAATGGAAGGTAGAGGGTACTCCACTGGAAAAGGTCCAGGAAATGCTGGCTAAACGGGGTCTTAAAGATCCGTGGGCTCGGTAAGTGCGAGAGCCTCAAATATAGTCTTGATACGTTGTCTTGTAGCATCAGCTGGAAGTTGTCATTGCAGATTTTTCTTTCTTCAGTAAAAACAGTGAAAATGCATCTAGAATATATTAGTCAGAATTTCAGCTATGTCTTTATTTACTTTAAGCGTGGAGGTCGTGCCATGCATCACCTTGACAAGTGTCCACGTTTTGCAAGGCACCTTTGCATTTGTGTCGTTTCACAATGCTACAGATCAGGCAAAATGACCAACACCTCATCCACCAAAACACTTAAGTAATATTAGGTTTTGCATATGTGTGTAAGCCTATCCCTGTTCAGGAAAGAGATTGTGTGTTCAGATCTTTCTGAAGTTGGTGGAACTTACGTTGACATGCTGAGTAGGAATAGCATTCTGGTTTGGTTTGTTGTTTTTTTAAATCTGTTTTAGTACGTTTTTCTGATGTTACTAAGTGTCATGCTGTAAAACAAAGTACCTCCATCCCAGGAAATCTTCTATGGCTGGAAAAACTTTCCCTTTTAAGACTTAAATGTGCTAGATATTGTCTACCACAGTGATAAGCCTTTGTGGTTCCTCCATCCCATACATGTGCTAGTGGGCTCTGACTTTGTTTCAGAGTAAAAACAGAAGACACAATTACATACATTTGGGGAGATGATTCTGTTACTAGAATTACCTTGTTTGCTGGTGTTACTTGTATCTCAAATTACATCCATAAAGGGTTTGAATTCCTATCACTTCACTTGTGGCAACCTCTGTTACTTAAGTGATAGAAATGTTACAGTCTCGATGTGTAGCTATTTGAAATACCTTCATCGTTTTTTATGAACAAGGATATTCCTGTTAACGTTTATCACAGTCACTCCGCTGATCTTATTTTACTCTTTTGGTTTCGTTTTTCTTCTAGCAATGAAGCCTGGAGATATATGGGTGGCTTTGCAAAACCTGTCACCTTAACAGAAGTCTTTACTAGGGGACTCAAGTGGGGATTTGCAGCTTTCGTCGTAGCTCTTGGCGTTGAATATGCACTGTTTCCTCCAAAGAAGAATGGAGGCCATCACTGAAGATCAAGTATGACAACTTAATACTTGCTCATTACTAAGATGAAATATACATAAGCCTGCTGCTCACTCTGTACTTAAGATAATGCATATTAAAGTTTATCGCAGGCAAAGCCATGTTTCTTTGATTATATTATGTGAAGGGATAAAAAAACACAGCCAGAGCCATTTACCTGACCTCAGTCTGGGGCAAAAGAACCCCCCCAAACATACATGTGCTCTTGGGTTTGCTGTACCATCTTCTAAAGAACAGAGGAAAGCATCAACCCAGCTCTTTCAAGCCCTGCCAATATTATATTAAATTAAGATTGAGATCATGTATTGCTTTTAGGAGAATGTACTGCATTAATTACAGGTTACCTTCAACAGATTTGGGTGTTGAGGTTTTTTTACACCCAGTCTCTTAATAATTTTTTATTTTTTTTAATTCCCTGTTTTTTTCCTTAGATTATCTAACAGCTTCTGGAGTGCTTTAAGAATGCATTGAGTCAGAACTAACGGAAAAGGGGCTTGTTGGCAGTATGTCCTCTGCAGTGCTGGGAAGTAAAATTGGCTGAATATACTATTGTGAATTTTGTTACGCCATTAGTAACATAAGCTAAGGAGGGTATGCTATGTCATTTTTCAATCCAAACAACAGGATATCTGTGTCACTAAATAAAAGAGGAAAATTAGATAAGTGAGAAACTTAAAATGCCACTAGACAGTGTATTTCCATGCTGAAGAAACTGGAGAGTTTAAGTAATTATGTCACAAAGTGCACATTTACCAAAAATTGGATGGTCCTACCAAAATACGGCTAAAATATCTTTCTTTTTTAATAGGTACATATTCACAGACAACCTTTCTGAGTGAGATTATAAAACAGCTTTATTTTTAGAGCCAGTAAACATCTGCTATTGGGGGAGTGCAGCTGTACTGTTCAGTGGAGTTTGTCATCTCTGTCTGACATTGCTCAAGGCACTGTTCATAGGGCAAACGTTTGTTTTACTAAATTTCCTTTGCCTAATTATTTCTCAAGCATCCCTATCCAGTTGCATCATTCCCTGACAAACAAATCAAGAACCTACTGTGTGAGGTCTGTTGCACAAAATATTTCCATGTTGTCCCTTAGGCAGTCCCATCCAGAATAAACATTTTCAACAGCTGGTATTCACTGATTGTTTTCTCTCTGGGTCTAAGACTAAACTTAAGATAGCTGCATTTTAGATTATTGTTCAGAGAAACAATTAACAGCACTAGTATTACATGCAGTATTGGTATATCTGACTTTTAAGACCTGTGCATCTCACTTTAGCTGCTCTTTATAATTTTGATCCAGTGTTCAGTACTTGTGTGTTGAGTGGCTGCACGCCATCCACCTCCCCCTTGCCCCCCAACTCATTTGCAGCTATTCCAGAAGCAGAAGCCTTAAAAAAAACTTTAAGTAGTGGTTCCTAACCCATTTAGTTTCCTGTTGGAAAAGTGTGTTTTCATTTTCTTCTGTATTTGTGCTTTCCAATTGGGTCTTTTGCTTGCTCTATATCAAATGCTTCAGTTTGAGCTAATTACCCTAGAACTAGTGTTTTAAAATGTTGTAAACCTCCCATTTCACTGACACAGCACACAATTCTTTTAAAAATTAAGAGCTTTATTTACACTAGCTCAAGAGATACTCATACTTCATTTTATTTTCAAGTACTAGCAGATGAACACAGATTTGAAAGTTACTGTAATCATATTTTCAGCATACATAACCATGGTACATTGCTTAGTTTATTTAGACCAAAAGATCTAAAATACATACAAGGGTAGTTTAGCTACTATATAAACTAATGTGTTCCTTGGTAACTTTTTTTAAAAACATACCATTTTGTTTATCAAGAACTTATTGTATATAAAGTTAAGACAAACAAAATCTTACATCTTCTAATTTCAGAAAACTTACACGCAAGCAAGCAATCTCAATTTAAGTTAATTTCCACAGATACTGTACTTCAAAGATTTAAAAATTAAATTCATGCCTAAGTACTGTCTTGTATAGGGAAGATCATAAGAATCAGCCTTACCAACATTCTACATATGCAAATATGTAGGCTAGACTGGTTTAGATAAAATTCATGGGTTGAGGTGGTATTATTCAATGGTTTAATAGCCAGATGGCATGCACTGCCTTAATTTATGATGAACTTATTTTGCCAATATTGTGGAATATAAAAATGTTTCATCATTATTATATACAATACTCGTAACACTTTTTATTTCACGTGTCTTCTAATACTAATCCTGCCTGGGGACGGAGTATTTCCTGTGTATTAAAATAACAGTACTAAATCTGTCTTCGCTGTAACCATAGCAACGGCTGTCCTCACATTAAAATAACCTTTCTACCAGCACAAGTATTTTATAGCGCAAAGAAAAGGGTCACTAACAGCAGTGACACCTGTATATACATGACTGTAATGCTATAGTCAGAAAGCTCCTACTGTATCTTTAAGTTCTGAAAAACACAACTGATTATGATCTATTTTCTGAAATGCAGGTGGAAATTCCACTTCCATCAATAGTCAAAACAGCTATTTATGCTCACCTGGAAAGATACTGGTGATTTACCTTTTTATTTATTTTTGCTAATGCTACCTGTATTATTTACATCAGTAGCACAATTTTCCAAATGTATATGTTACAGATTAGTTAAAGCAGCTAAATGATTCCAATACCATACTGACCACATTGCAGTATAAACTAGATGTCTCTGAAATTTCTTCTTTAGAGCGTAACAGAATAACTGATCTCATGATGTGAGGCAGATGCCATTTAAGTAGCACACTAACTGCTGTGTTGTTAACCCACCTTGAAATTCTCCTGCAAGCTTTCCTACAAAAATCATCTTTGTCGAGCTCTCAAACTATAAGCTTCTATCCTGCAATTAAATCTCACCCAAATCATCATTTATTAGACAGACTTTTTACATCAATGCAGCTAATTGAAGTTAGAAGTGTTTGCTTCAAGGGGTGATACAAGGAACATACTCAGGCCCCAAGCTTGTCTTCCATTTTAGTTTACCAATTTTATTGTGGGTATCAAAACATTCAGGAATTCATCCAAACCATTTTACATGTATGTCAGGAACTAATTTTACATACATTCCCTATCCTCAGTTGTAGGCCAAACAGAAATCTGTAAGTCAGATAATCCTTTTACTGTTGTTTCGATGGAAAAGAAAAACCCTTGAAAATAATCTCTTCCTTTAGTGACTTAGCCTTCTTTTCAGTAATAACAAAACCAGCACCAACACATAAGAAATGAAACTAGTGACACCATTTATTTATACAGATGGAATGCATTCATCCTGATTATACTAAGTCTGATCTTGAGATATATAGGATGAAAGACAAGTTAATAGTATTTAAAAGACATAAACAACCAAAAGCATTCTTTTTGTTTTACATAACTAGGAGAAGCTACAAAAATAAATAGATCAAACCTGCTATGAAAGAATATCAGAAGAAATATGTCCAACCCAGAGATTTACATCCAAAACCCTCTAAATTGAAACACATAGGACCACCTCTTCTCAATCACATCTAATCTTACTGGTATGGTCTATGTTCTATATCTACACTGATGTACATTCCAGTTTTCATGGAAACCTATCAACAAAGACAATATAGTATTAGAAACAGGGGGAAAAAAATGAAAAAAATTTGCATGCAACTCATAAATGCTGCCTATAAAGTGAAAATTGTTTAATAAGCATATAAAAGTTAGGTAAATTCAGGAAAAAGTTGAGTAAGTAAACAGGAGCATATTCTTTGGTTAAGCAATGGCAAAGAATTAATTCAGCCATTTTTGAACAACAACAAAAATTCTAAGCTTGCAGTGATACCATCTCCTTACACCTCTTTTACTACCCTGTACAATTAAAACATATAAAATACTTGTATGGAACAGATCCAAGGACAAAGTGTGCATATTGATTCACAGTAGGTAGCTGGTTTCCCTCTGAATCAGATTCCCTTGGATGATGGACCGTGAAGTGAGAGCCTGACCACACGATTTCATATCTTTTTCAAAACACAGCGCAGTCGGTTGGTACCTGACCAAATTCTTCTAAAATAGTCCAGAATTTTATATTTTGGGCCTCTAAGAGAGCAGCTCCAGGTACAATACTAGCACCTCAGAGTAAGCTGCTTTGTGGGAGTTGCTGGTTTATAGCAACAGAATCGTAACACCCAGTTTACAAAGCAGTACTTAAAACATCCTGAGGATTATACAAGGGGGAGCACACAACTTTCACATACTTGTATAACTATTATCCTCACCATCAACGGGCTTAAGAACGTCAGAGCATGCCATGAACTAAGCATGGGCTTGCCTCTGCATGAACTCCCACCAAAACACAAGTCTGCAACCGCTCACTGAAAAACGGCCTGTTGGGGCCCTTACAAAGCCGTTTTGTTTGTCCTCGTACCACCAGCAGCAGCAGCATAAAAAGCACAGTCCCACAAATGTTTATCCACATCCCAAACCCGGAACCGTCCCGCAGCCACGACCCCCCGACCCTGGCTCCTCGGAAGCCATTTTGTCCCTAAACGACACCCAAGGTCGGCGACGGGAGGCTGCGCGCGTAACCTGTCCTCCTTCCGCCAGGGCCCGCCGCCATCTTGTGGGAGTGGGGTAGAGCTGCTTGCGCAGCTCGCAGTTTCCTCTCCGGAGGTAAAGTGTAAAGAAAACCGAAAAGCATAATTTATTTTTTTTTCCCGCGCCTCGCCCCAAAATACGCAGCGACCAGACTCACGGCAAATTCCTGAGGGTTAGCAAACGTGGCTTAACCGATACATAATGATAGTAAGGCGGTTAAAGCCAGTTCCCTCGTCCCTCTGTGAGGGGAGATATCTGCCTCCAACAGTGCGGGCCCAGGTCTCTCCCAACAGCCCTAAGGAATACGGGGGAAAGGCGATCTGCGTGTCGCACTGGTGTGAAAGAGACGCGAAACTCGAAACCACGCCCGGTGCTGGGGAGCCTGGCCCGGTGCCGCCCTATCCTCCTCCCTGCTCCCAATGCCGGACCTGACCCTGCTGCTATGATGAGGTGTCCCCGCCGCCTTTGGGTGCGTTATACCTTTCCCTTTCCTTTCTCTCACACCTCTCTTCCTAACCCTCCGTCTTCAGTACAGGCTCCGCAACGCGCCGTGCTGCGGGATCGGGTTCTCCTCAGCGGGGCCGGGCTGGGCTGGGCGCGGAGAGCCGGGGTGCCTGGTGCAAGCAGGGCCGCGGCCCGACCTTGCTCCTGAGGGGAAACAAAACCCGAAGCGCCCCGTCGGCGTGAGGCATTTTTTTTATGTTGCAGAGTGGAGTTTCCTCTCGCTTTGTTTTCCAAGTGTGATTTAAAAATGACGTAATTAGAAAGATGCGTGGAAAATTTGCATAAATTCCCTGCAGTAAAACTAGGTTTAGGGTTGGTTTTGGTTGTTTTTCTGTTGGGTTTTTTTTTTGCTTGGGTGGGGTTTTTTTTGGGGGGGGGAGAATTGGCATGTCAAACTAGTGCATCTCTCAATGGAAATTAACGTGGTCACTACTAGTTTACACCAAGAACAAACTAGTTAAGCCTAAATACAGTAACGAGAAATGTGAAAGTTACTGCAGTATTTCCATGTTTTTCTTAAGTGTCTCGTACCAAATACTGTTATAGGAAAATGTGAAAGTTGTGGAGTACGCTTCAAACAGTTCAACTTTGAAAAATGCCAGATGATACAGACTCAGAATGCAGTTACCTATACATCTTCATGCAAAGCAGAACGGAGGAAGCACAAAATGCAGCTAGTGCCTCCTGGAGCAATGTAACCTCCTACTCTCTCCCTCTAGCTTAGGGACTTCTACCTTAGCTCATCTTGTGAAAGATAATTTTCCAAATCAGAACTGCACCCACTGATTTTATATCCTGTTTTGTCTGCTGCAGAGATGAATGTTCAAGAAACAAATACTCTCAAAAATGACAGACCATAGTTGTACAGTGCAAAATGTTTCCCTGGTTCTCTTGAAAGGCCTTCCTTATTGAGGCCTGATATGTTGACTTATCATTGTTGATATGGAACACTTTGTCTTAATAATCACAGTAGTATTTGTATATTGTGCGGCGTTTGTGTTGCAGTCATGGGAACAAGGATTTCATGCATGGATTTCATTTCATTTCAACAGCAATGTAGTTGCTTGACCCTTGTGCACACAGACAAGCCTCCACTTGTTAATGCCAGCAGGGAGTTACTGGAACTTTGTGTGTCTGTGTGTGTGAAGTTTTAATATGTTGTTATTTCCTACTCCCTGGGGAAAAATAAGAAAGAAAAAAAAAATGTCCCTAATTTTGGTTATGTTCTGTATTGACTCCGGGCAGCATGAAAGAGTTCAAAAAGAGGAGTATAATTAACCTTTTTAGCTTCACAGAAGCTAATGAACATACAGATGTTTTTCTGCTTGTTCTAGTGTGGAATGTAAATTAAATGTGGTCTGAGGAGTAAACATGCTCGCTAATATTCTCAGATGTTTACCTTAAAATTTTTGTTCTTGTGAACCTTGTTTACAGTGTGATATCCAGGGTTAAAAGTCAGCACAGACTTAGATAAATGTGCCTGTAACAAAGGTGGTTTCCTGTGCAGTATGTGAGAAATTCACCACCTTTAAAATCTTACACTTTGGAAAGTCTGAAAATTAGCGAAACCTAGAAATTTGTATTTAAGTGCACTTTAGTATTATCTCCTTGAGGTGTGTTTTCTTTCAGAGTGCTTTTGGGGAAAAAAGGCCAGATGAGTCACCCTAGACTCAGTCATTTACTTTCCGGGGACCCTAAGACTAATTCCGAGAAGAGCCCCTCCTCTGTGAACTGAAGTAGCCAGTCTTACAGAAAACTCTGCCCTTACCAGTCATTTTATCTCAGCATGCCAGGGGTTTTCCTGATTGTTTGAAGGAGGAAGAGGAGATTTTTTTTATTTTTTTTCTGGTTATTGTTCCGTGTGTAGGCCTACCCCTTTGATTTACTCTGCTGCAAATGACGTGATCCTTTTATCTATCAGTGGTGATTATCATGTTAGACTTCAGGTATTTGGAATTATTCCAGATTTCTTATAAATGAGGAAGGGAATGTGTAGTACTTTAGATTTCTTTTTTCCAACCATCTTCCAGTTCCATAAGCTTTGAATTGAAGTCTTTACTCAATACATGAAACATTGAACTGAAGAGGAAAATCTTGAGTATTTTCTTGCAGCAATATTGGCAAATTACACATGCATGGAACACATAGACTATTGGGGTGGCTTTATCTCTGAACTTTTTTTCTTTCGTTTTGAGGAGATAAGCTGGTTTTCCTCTCTGCTTTGTAAAGAACTGATACTCAAAAACTCTTCTTGTTGTAGTGCCCAGTTAATCTAAATCGAAAGGCAGACTGCTGGGTTTTACGTTGTCATTGCTTTTCTCTTTTTCTTTGAATATTTCAGCTATGATAGCTGTATCTGTGACATGCACATACCAGATAGAAAGGTGAAGCATGATGCCCTTCACCTCTCATGGTGGGGTGGATCTGAGACAGATGCGTTTGTTAATCGCAAGGGTTAGCTATACCTTCAGAGTTAACCAGTTTGCATTCTTACGGCTGGAATTTTTTCTTTGCATGGTTCTTCAATCTTTTTGAGCATAGCAGGGATGTGGGGGGAATCCTTAAAACCCCAGTAACACATTCGGATTGGAATCACTTCAAATGATGCTAATAATTAAGAAAATCCACAAATTCCTGAATTTATAGATAATTAATATTTTAAAATATTACATATTATATTGTGAAATTATTTTTTTATTTTTTTTTTTACTTTTAAGGCATGCCTTAACTATAGGGTTTATATGTGGGGATTTTTTAATTCTTTTGTCTGCAGTGTGGGCTGACACTAGTTTTTAGCTCCCAAAACTATTCCTGAAGAATGCTTTGAGACTTTTGGGGACGAAAGGTGGTGGTGAGCAGGGGGATGAAGGGTTGCTGGGAGGAGGTCAGAACATTATATTTAAATTGCAGTGGAACTTTCTTTTTCAGAAACACTTGAAATATCACTCATCAGCAAGCAGATGACTTTTGTTTCACTTCCTATGGAATTCACAGACTTGTGTTAAGGTAGTTTTATTTTTAAAAGAACTTCCAGTTTTTTTTCTGATTAGTATGACCTACCAAATACTTCTTGTTCTGTAATGAACAGCTGGGAGAACCCCTTGAGAACAAGAGTTCGGTGTAGGTTAAATTGGTGTTTTAGTTATAAGTGAAATGCATCAGACAGGAGAGTTAACTGTGAACTTGTGCAGCAGATCACTGATTTAGTATCTTTTAATTGTCTCTCACAGAACCACTTATATAAAAATGCATTTAGTTAAGAATGAACACCAGAGAAGTGCTGTGGTAGAGACAATCTTCACGTCATGTTGGCTTCCAATTTTAAAAACAGTAGGCTGGCAATTTTAAAGGGACAGCGACAAAGTGATGACCAGGTGCCAAGTGCCAGCTGCCCTTATTCACCAAATTGAGGAAGAATTGGATAAAGAAGAAGAAGAGATGATGGTTTTCCTGTGCAGAGACCTTGCTCCTGACTTGGCCACTGCCGACCTCCGAGAGCTTTTGGTGGCTTTGAATGAGAGGGAGATACTGTCTTGTCTTGGCTTGTCTGAGCTGTTATACAGAGTTAAGAGATTTGACTTGTTAAGGAGGATCTTGAAGACTGAGAAAGCAGCAGTAGAAGCTAACCTTGCCAGGAGTTTCAGACTTGTCCCTGATTACAGGTAATGTATCGATTTCAGATTTCAAAGATATTCTGTTGTATTCAAAATACATGTAGATTGATTTTTTTGTTGTTGTTTTTGTTGTTGTTGGTTTGTTTTTCATTTCTTTTTTAAATACTACTTGGAGGTAAAAGAAAAGCAGAAAAGGGCATCATATCTGTAGTGAAAAGAATATGCTAAGTTTAGTCCCTTGAATAAGCCTTAGTAGCTTTTTACGAGTCATGGCATTAGAAGCATCTATCTTTAAGGAGTTTATGTATGTTACCCAATAAAACCAGTGATGTTTCTACAGATCTAGAATAGCAGATAGTGAACATCATTAGTTAGAGATGTTTTCTTTTCTAGTTTGCTTCGATACAAAAACAAAGCCTTGTCTATGTCTTTTCTCAGGGGACCTGTCTCTTACTACTTTTTACTCTAGTTTTAAGATGCTTAAATTAAGAAACTTCAGCTGCTTCAGAAAAAAAGATATGTACCAAAAGGAAGATTTTTCTGTGTTAACTTATCACTGAAGTAAAAGCCCTGTAACTACTAGGTAAAAAAGTTAAAGAAGTGTTCTGTTGTCTCATTCTCTTACTACATCTCTGTTGAAATACTAAGGAGACTTCTGTTTTTCTAGCGGTTTATCTTACATAGTCAGTTTGAATGTCTCAGGTGCTGATGAACAAGAGTAGGTATTTTGTAATTGGATCTTGGAGCAGGGTAGGCTTTTTTACTGTTTTTTAACTGGGAATGGAACATTAAAAATGGAATGGGTGAAGTTTGGTGGGGGTGGGATCTTGTTGAAAGCTAATACTTTAGAAACATCTTAACTTTATTACAGGGTACTAATGGCAGAGCTTAATGAGAATCTGGAAAAAGAAGAAGTGAATTCTCTAGTTTTTCTACTCAGAGATTACGCACCTCGAATGAAAATGGCAAAAGATAAGGTAATGTCTTTCTGATGGTCTTCTCTGAAACAATGAGAGATTAAAGTTAAAATGGAACTAGCTAGACAGCAAAAGAAAGGAGGCAGTACTGCAAGGGATAGAGAGGCAGGAATAGACAGAAGTCAGGAAGCAAAGAGTAGTGGCTTCTATTTCATTTTTGGTTTTCAAATCGAGGAAAGAAGCATGAGAAACAGTAAAAGGCGACAATGAAGACTAGCTGTAGTGAATGGTGTTAGCATGAACCTCATAGGCAGAAGGCATCTGTATTACTGATCTGAAAGTTCATATACAAGGGGTCTCAAACCAATAATCATATGGAATGTATCTTGAATTACAAGGTCACTTTTTGTTTGTGCTCTGCTTCACTTGCAAAAGAGGAGTTTTAATTATGTGTTTCTTTGTACATTTGCATTCTGCATATTTGTTTTAAATGCTCTGAGAAAACAGAGATTCATTCGAGATTCATTCATTCTATGCACACTTGATGACTGTGTGTAGAAAACTGAAGATTTCTGTCTTCGAGTTTTTTTCTTTTTCTCTCTTTAACCAAGGAAGGAGAGATGCCATGCAAATTCCCCAAAACCTTTCTTACCCCTCCCTTTGTGGCAGGAGCTGACATTCCAAGTGTCTGACTTTGTAGCAACTAGGAAAACAGAACTGTTTCCTCCAAAACTTTGATTTGTTTTCAAGCATATCGCTTCCTATTTTTCATTTTTCCTATGATAATACCAAGAGTTCTTGTATCCTCCATATAATTTTCTTAGTTTTTCAGAAGGTGATATCCCTAGTTCTTGAATTTACAACGCTTATGACCTCCCTATGTTATTTTCTGGGTTGCTTTGTTACTTACAGATAGAAAACATGTTAATGATATGACAGTTTGGTTTTCTGTTGCTATTCTAGAGTTTTCTAGCTCTTGTGATTGACCTGGAGAAGCTAAATTTGGTGGCTCCTAATCAACTGGATCTGATAGAAAATTGTTTTCAAAATATTCACAGGATAGACCTCACTAGGAAGATTCAGAAGTACAAACGCGAAGGTAACATGCTATTTTTGAACTGGTTACTCTTGATAGCAAGAGTCAGATGTGCTTTTACTGAAGATAAAATTATGAGTTACAAGTCAAGAGTATTTGTATGCTTCACAGATTTAGGCTTTTAGAACAGTCGATACATCATGGTGTGTTTCTGTTAAATTTTCAGCTTTAATGTCTGCCGTTCATTCTCAGCCAGTATATGTAAATGCACTTCAGGCATCTCTACCTAATCTCAGTCTGATTGATCCTCCTTATAATTCAGGGGTAAGTATACAATAAATCAGACAAATCCTTTGTTTCTAAATATTGCCAGACATTGAAAAGGGAGAATAATTAAAATATTATTTGGTTTATTTCTCTTACTCCTTTCATTTTTTGGGTTTAGGGTCTGATTTAAATATTCTGACTGAAAAAGATCTCCTCTAAAGAGCTTCTGTAATTACTTCTTTTTTTTTTTCCTATTAGTTGGGCATATAAAATCTGCATCTTTAAAGTTTTTTACTGTTACTTTGTGGAGTAACTTTGCTTTGACTATTCTTTGAAAAACATATTATTCTCTTTTGTACTTCTTGACTTTGCAGAGAAAGTAGCTTTTTAACTTCTGGAGCTGATAGTTAAGGCGTTTTAAGGAGAAGTTTTCAGATTTTTTTTTTAATTTTGTTTTAATCTCATTTTTAAAAAGATATCTTAGTGTATCAAGTCATCAAATTCTATTGCATGCAGTGTTCTTTATATTTGGGTTAGGTCTGAAATTATAATAGTGTGACATTAATTAAAGCCTTTAGCCTTGCTAAATGAATTTGATGAGATTATTTCTGTCATGTATTCAGTAAATACGTATTTATAAAGCTTAATTACAAGACACCAGTGATGCAGTTTGTCTTTTCTAACAAAGCCACAACAGCTTTGTTTTCCAGACTACGAAAGGGAAAGAGTTTGCATTGACTTTCCACAGTAATACTGTTACAGTTTCCTTTCTAATTCAGTGGAATTTCCTCCCTGCTACTGTATAAGAAAAAAAATTAACATCTTGAGAGCTTTTTGTTTGCTTGTTTTACTGTTTTAGGGTTTAAGCTTTTCTTTGTTGTTCGTGATAAGCTGGTGATTTTTTCTGAGGATGAAAGGTTTTGGGGTTTTGTTCATTTGTGGTTTGAGTAGGGATTTTTACTTGTTATTTTGTAGTTCTAATTAGCTGGCAAATGTGAATCTAAAATATATTATCCTTTTATTGAGGAACAAAAATACTATTGTGTTATATTTTGGAATCCATAATAATTAATTCTTGAAGGAGAGAGGGAAAATACACCTTTTCTTCATTTTAGGTCCAGAATGTGAACAAAGACAAAAGACAGAATGGAGAAAGTTTTCTTCTGGGTAAGATCATTTTATCTGAGGTTTCATAATCTGAAAGAGCCAAATGATGCATTTATTTCTATCAAAAGGACTGTTGTTTGATAGTTGTGTTTATGTCTAATCCAACAGTTATCACCAGGAGCAGAGAATATTTGGTGCCTCTGAAAACTAAGCCTTGCCTTATTATTTGCTCTTGTATTTGCTTTGCTTGTGCTGCCAAATCTTAAAACTTTATTGAAATTGTTTCAAGCTTCCGCTGTCACAACTTTTTAATGGAATAAATAGTTTATTAATAAAATAATGGAAAAGGTTGACTAGCTAGCTCTGGAAACCCATGTAGTACAGCTGTGCCTGTTAAGTCTTGAATAGGAAGTTTTGGTGTCAGTTCAGTGGGAGACTGTGAGCCAGGCCAGCCAGGGGTTTGTTCAGTGAGTACCAGGTTCTTACTATGGGCAATATGTTCTTTCTGGAAACCCGTAATACCTCTCAAATATGGTGATTTTTAAGAGTTCTTGGCTGAACTCTCTCAGTGTAGGAGGGACTGTTTGGGATTTTTTGTTTATTCTAGTCACAAGAAATGTAGAATGCAATCCAAACAACATCTTAGAGGTAAAAAATTTTGTGGGTGGTGTTTGGGTGTTTTTCAACTTCAGTGGCATATATAGAAACTAGTAGGTCCAGGTGAGTGAAAACTTGGCTGAACTAGATACACTCCTCTTTATAACTGATTTGATGTCAAAGAAGTGGCATTGGTACCTACATACTGAGATTATTTCTGTATGTTTCAACTACAACAGAACCAGTCCACATGTCCATTCAGGAATCGGGACCGGTGTCACATAAGGTATGTGTTTGGGCATATATATACATGCAAATAAATTAAAAACCTCTGCAGATATTTGCATTGGCTTTCTTTGTGTTTCATTTTGAGGTTTCCTTTAATCGAATGCCTGCTGAAGGATGTGTACATCCATATTTTCCTTAGCCATAAACAGATTCTGTGAACTGCTTTTGCAGAACATAATTTTAATTTAAAATAGAAGCAGCAGTGTGTGAAATGCACGAATATATGATATGCACAGAAAAGTCATATATTTATTAGTGGAGGCTAAGTCAAAATCTTCTGGAAGTCAGAACTCTTCCAGTCTGCATTGGAAATGACAGGGCTTGCTGCATGCGGTAGATTTTGTTCTTTATTTTCTCCCTGTCCCTTGCTCTCCAGGTAGAAGACAGACACACTTTGGGTATTAATGATAAGAATGGACTACTGCTATTTTCACTAGTTGTCCTGTAGGCTAGGAACCAGGGAGTTACCTGTAGCAAATAGATTATAATTTTTTAAAAAGCACAGGAGTTATGTTTGGGAACAAGGAGGTTGTTCCAATATATAAGGAAATAAATATTGCCTCCTTGTGTCCCTGAAGAACACAGAAGTTCTCTACATTTATTGTGTTGGCAATATGAAGCTTACAGCTCCTAACACCTCAAAAGCAGTTGCACTTAAGGAAATTAATTTGGAAGTACTATAAAAAGGGTCATTACTGTCATAGTCCAGGTCTTTAAAAAGCTTGTCCACCTCATATAGGTTTGCCATTTGTGGTTTTGGTTTGGTTTGTGGGTTTTTGGGGTTTTTTTATATTTTGAAGACCTGTCCAGAGTTATGGTTTGGTCTCAAAATTACTTCTCTCATTTCTAGTACAGTCCTAGTCATTGTTTATGGATCATTATGGTAGTACGATTGCACAAGGATGCAAAAATTAGGCTAGTATTAGAAATTGGGGGAAAAAATTATTACTCTGTGACTCCTGGTGTGTTGTTTTTGTTAGGTAGATAAGCCATAGTGCATCCAATTATAAAGGCTTCTGCTAGCTACTCTGTGGAAAAATAACAGAATGTAATTGGATAGATCTGAGGTGAATTTGAGAAAAGAATAAAATCTGTGCATTGAGGGAGTGACTTACTAACATAGTATTTGTCCTTCATGTTCCTCAGGTATATGATGATCAGTACAGAATGCAAAGTAAACCTTTAGGAATATGCCTGATAATAGACTGTATTGGCAATGACACAGGTAAGGCTTTGGAATTTGAAGCTCCTTATTTTGTTAATCTTGGATAATCAGAACAATTTTGTATGAAGAATATAATGTACGTTCACCAGCCAGACTAGGGTAATGGTTGTCCTAGTCAGCTGGTTTATCAATTCTAGTAAGTTTTCTAAAGCAGATAGTTGGAAGGCCCTACTTGAGGTTAAAGTCAACTGTCCTAACGATTGCAAGTAATTTGGGGTTTTGAGCTTGTTTTTTTGGCACAGAATTTCTGAATGAAAGAGCTTCTGAGGTGATAGACTGAATTTTGGGACAGAGAAGACAGACACTAACAAAATAGTTAAACTACAGTCATACAGCAGGTTATTGGCAGAGATGGTAAAGACAGTGTTTCCCAGCAGTTAACAAAACTAAAACTGTTGCGGATTTGCTGTGTAATCATATCGGACACCACAGATTTTGAGTAGCTGAAGGCACATGGTCCTTTATTAATAATGCATCTAGGGTTCTGTTATGTCATGCACAATGTAACTGAAGCCATCACCATAGCTTTATAGGGGAATGGATTTTTCTTCCTTCCCTCATGGTTTAGTTTTAAAAAAAAAAAAAAATTTGCATGTAAAATTCAATGTAGTGAGTGACATGGTTAAAATGTGGGTTTGTCCCACCTTCCTAGAATCAAAAATTAGATTATTGTATAAGCAAAAAAACCTCCACTCTCTAATCATTGGAACACATGAGGTTAAAAATAAAAATTAAGAGAGTAGTTGCAGTCAGTTCTGTGATAGACTAGGAGATGTAGGGGAAGAAGAGGGCTTTTGG
Source organism: Thinocorus orbignyianus (assembly GCA_013400375.1). Lineage (NCBI taxonomy): Eukaryota > Metazoa > Chordata > Aves > Ciconiiformes > Thinocoridae > Thinocorus > Thinocorus orbignyianus. The sequence goes on from VXBW01004283.1 coordinate 100,203, forward strand.
GCATATCTTTTTTCTTACTCATAACTGATGGTCCAGTAGATGAACTAACTTTGAATTATTGATGTAGCTGTTGGAAGAGCAGTGGGTGCAGAGCACGTGCACATTATTTAAATAATTCCCTTGGCTTACCATTAGGATGACAGAACTAGAACTGATTCACAATCCTGCCATGTGTGAAAAAGAGGGTCAGGGAGGGCACTTAACTTAGTTACATGTAACTGGGAAGCATCCTTGGGATCTCATTTTGTTCTGTCCTACCAACTTCATCAATGACCTCTGGGCAAAAAAAGGGAAAAAAAAAGATCAAGGTTTCAGTTGCTGGATGTAGAAACTAAATTGTTCAATCTAAAGCACTCCTTCGTTTCTACACTCAAACAAAACAAAAAAAAAAAAGTTGACTTTACCCCAAGAGAAAAATAAAACAAAGACAGCCTGCCGAGGACTGAAAGACTTGGGGGGTGGCAGCTCTTGGGATCAAACATTCTGCTTTGTCCTGTTACTTACTTCTTTACTTTCTTGCTGTTCTCTCTTTCATGGTAGCTTTAGAGAACAAAAGACCGTTTTGATGCTTATTATGCACCCTTAATCTGGAAGGTCGCATGATAGTCTGCTCCACTACCAAAATAATTACTTACTACTTGGAGTTCTGTTTCTTAAAAGCAAATGCAAAAAGGATTACTAGAGAAATTTTCAGTGTGGAGAGCTAAAGAAAACAAAAGGTGTGAAAATAGCCTTGTTTACAGAAAAAAAACTCTTTAAATTTCATTGTCTCTAATGGGATATAGCATGCACTGACCTGATTTATTGAACAAGAATGTTTTCCTATGCCAGGTTTGAGTTCTTTAGATGAAACAGTAGGTATAGAAGCAGGTAATGCATGTAGAGTGGAAAAAACAGGACTTAAAGAAGGAACTGCTGTGTCACCTCATAGTCACAGTTTTCCCTAGAAGGCATAGATCTTTTGCACAGGCAATATACTGTGCAGACGCCTTTGTCATAGTGATTGCTACTAAATACGAAGATGTGCACAAAATTTAAAAAAAAGATCAATACACACACTCATATGGTCTTGTTGTACAAGAACAGGAAGTGTAATGTGATAGAGGAAGACTAGAAGGAACAAAAATGGGTTACATGTTTAGCATCTGCATGTCACATACACCTGCAAGTCATGGTTTTGCTGTTGTGCTAAAACCACCCAAAACAAGTCTCAGTTCACCTCAGTCTTCATGTGTGTTTGCATTGGGTGCAGAAGCAATTAAATCATGTGTATCTATCAGGTGTTTAATGTCACCAGTGCATCATCAGCATTTTAACATGATAGAAAACAAGACTTGCACAGAAATACATTACTATGCTAGTGAGATTCAGGAGAGGCGGGGCACACAGTGGTGTTTAAAGGAGTTTGGTAGACATTCAGTACTCTGTAGAAATTGTTGTGTCACACAACTTCTGAAATCTGAAAATACCAAAGAGAAGAGGGCAAGGGGAGTGTTAGGAATTTAATCTGTGCATGCATTAGAGTCTGTAAGAATCCCAAAATTAATTCTGAGGAAGCTGAACCAATAATAAATACTGGAGGATCAAGGATTACAACAATTGAAAATAGCTGGTATAAACAACATGAATTCATCAGATGCAGATAAATTTCAAACTGAAATAATTTTGCTCTTTTATAAACAGCAGCTTTTCACCTTTCCATTTGGAAGCAGATTTTTATCCTTACATTGTAAACAATTGATGGGAGAAAAGGCTAATTTTTTTATGTAGAGTGGAAATGCTCAAAAGTCAGTGGAGGTTTGTTGGGGGATGATTACTGTTGAAGAAACAGATGTTTTCTGATCTCAGGTTGCAGCACTTCAAGCTGTGTTTCGTCTTGCCATAAAGTAAAATTGCTGTATCCGAAGCTTCCCATGTATAATTTCTGATTCAGTGTTAAACTAAGGTGTCAGCTCTAAGTTTGTTGTGTTTAATATTTTAATTGTGACACTTAGAGAGTGTGTGTGGTCTAAGGTGATGCCAGTTTTTGTATCTTTTTGTATATGTGTACGTGCTAGTGAGGTAAGTAAATTAGAGCGAAAGCTCTCTTGTTGCCTGAGCTCTTGCTTTTCCTGTGTGCTACTGCCCTCTAATGGATTAAGTCCTTCATTGAATATGCGATGGCTAAACGGTATTAATACTGAATCTTACACCTGAATTTTGAGAGCATGTTCTATTGCCTAAAATAGAGGGAATTTTCCTTTCTATTTCCGAAGAAAATAATACCTGGAAAATTTTTGAATTATATTACAAAATTTAGTCAAACCAGCAGAACTGGAGTGAAACGAGTTTATCACCTTGCTATAGTTATAGAGTTTGTTTTTTCCTTTCTGAGGAAAGTTACACGTTCTGTTCTTTTTGAGAACAGTGTAGGGGTACAACTCCTGTTTTGCTTCCAGTTACCTCTGAAATAGCCTCTGCTAATTAGGGATTGTTACTTTCGAAATCAAAGAACAGTCTGGCTTCCTGTGTGTGTAAGGCGTTTTACATAAATGTGACACTTGATATTTCCTGTCATATGAGAACTTGTGTATGGGCAATGTGTATGGGATTTATACTGAAGGTACGATGCTATAGTTGTGCGTCATAGTAGTAGCTTGTGGTTCTGTGAACACTTAAAAACTACCTGTGGTTTTAACCACCATGTGTCTGGTTTTGTTCCCATATTAATAAACATCCAAAGCAGTTATTCAGAGCATAGCACATTTTCCTGCAGCAGTTTAACACAAATACAATAGAGTTAAATCTTGATTTTTGGCTATCTACAGTTTTAATGTCTAACACATTTTGAAAGGGTTTCTTGTTCAGCTTTTTTCCCCCTGAAAATGCCATTCTGTCACAGTTAAGACTCTGCTGTCCATTCTCCACTTGGAACTCATCACTTAAAGTCTGTTTTATATAATAGAAAATATAAATTCCTGCAATAGGTTCCTTTTTCACTGATGAAAGGGAACCTCTGTGTTTTCTATGCAGTTCTGTATAATAACTGTTAACAGCAATTTTGACAAGTTAAAAGATGAGAGACATCTGATGCTATCCAGATCACTTCCTACCATTTCAAGAACATTTTGTGTGAAGCATTTGTAATGTTTTTCTCTTGCCTGATATTTTAAGCCCTGGGAATTTGGGATACTGGCTCTAAATGAAAGCATGAAAGTGTCTGGGTAATTTGGAATGGATCACTTGTCAAATAATAGTCTTTGCTGTCATGAAGTACATAACTCATATTAAAGACAAAATGCATCTAGAGCTATCAGTATGTAATGTACTGTGATAAACATCAAGTACTCCCAGTTTTTTAATAAACATTTTGTTACGATATTAATTGTAAATATTTAAATCAATATTTCCAGTAGCAAAGTACTGTAAATGCTGTAGTTCAAGATAGTTACGATTGAACCCTGATGTGCTGTGATTTAATTACATCTTCTTTTTTTCAGATTTGTTGGAAAATACCTTCAGAGACTTAGGCTATGACGTTCGTTGCCACAGATATTTAAATATGAATATCATGAATCAAACATTGGTTGAAGTTGCAAGGTTGCAGAAGCACAGATATTGTGACAGCTTCGTTTGCATATTGGTCAGTCGTGGAAGTCCTCAGAGCATCTTCTGTACAGACCATACCTTTTCTGGATTCCCCTTGGAACAAATAAAGAAATACTTCACAGCAGACTCATGTCCTGAACTCCTAGGAAAACCAAAGCTTTTTTTTATTCAGACCTATGTTGTGCCAGAAAATGAGCAAGAATGTACTAGTCTGTTGGAAGTAGATGGGAATGATGAAAAAATCATTGCTAATGCAAAAATCCCTTGCAAAGTCACTATCCCCCCAGTAGCAGACATTTTCTGGAGTCACTGCAAGGTGGATGTGTCTGCACTAGAAAAATCTCCAAGTTCATCCTCATATTATCTGCGTTGTCTGGCTGAGCTACTCCGCAATCCTCTTAAAAGGTAAATAAAACAAAGAGGAAAAAATAATCCTTTTCCTGTGACAGCCTGCTGTCAAAAAGAAAGAGAAACCTTAAGCTTCATCCCATCTGGTCCTGAAAAGTGTCTTCATGCTGTCATAGGTTAAAATACAAGTTACCTGATCTTGGAACAATGGCACAGGAAGGTAGTCTTAAAGTAGGAGTGAAGTTTGTGATTCTGGACAGTAAGATGAAAGTGTTTCATGGCAGCGGGGCTTGCAGAGTGAGAAGGGAAGAACCTGTCCTGGGTAAGGTATGCCAGTGCTTTAGACAGGACTGGAAATCTTCCTTCTCCAAGATAACTAGGTACACACCAGGCTTCTGTCAAATTGAAGATTGCCTTTTATCATTACAAAAGGCTTTTCTTGCAAATATAAAAAGTCAGTGCCTAAGTTCGAGGAAAAGGCAGTTGAAAGGGATTTTTGTCCTTTCTTTAGATCTAATCTTCCGCTTAGGGAGTCACTAGACTGCCAATTGTAATCTTGAATTTGAACTATCAGAAAACTTTAATCTATCCAGAGAGATTAGCAAAAAGAATTTGAGCAGAGACATTTGGATATATAAAGGGTTTCTTTGTACAGCTGACGTAACAGGGAGTTAGCAACTGTTTTACAAACTAGTTATGTGGTCAACATTTAGTACCTTTTTTACAAACCCTAAAACCTTGTAATGACATCACAGTTTATCATGTCAGAATAACCAACACCACAATGGTTATTTGGGTTATATCAGATTGTTTCCAAAATACATATGCAGCCTTGGGTTTTAGAGGTGTAACCTGTGCAATAAAGTCTGACTTTTGAAACTTTCTCCTTGCTGAATTTAAAGTTGTCTTCTGTCTTGGGGATTCTAGTGTGGTGTCTTGCTTCATTCTCTAACAGAAATCTTTTACTTTTTTTGCTGCAGGAAGCTCTCTATATTAGATATTCATACGGAACTTAATGGAAAAGTCTATGAATGGAATAAGACCGCTGACCCAAGCCAACAATACTCACTTCTGCTCCAGCACACACTAAGGAAGAAACTTTTTCTTTCTCCCACTTAACTGCTGTTGGTAAGGACACGCCTGAAGTCTCTAACCAGAAACATTTACTATGATCCAGTTTCACAAATACTTACACTTTATGCATGTATATCTGCAGTTCCTGTTGCTTCCAGATCCAGGGATTCAGAAGCATTTTGGTGTGCTCAAGGGTTAACCGGGAGCTGGGTGCTAGTAGAGTGCATAAACTGTAAGAAGAAGTGGTATTGCTTATCCAGGAGAAGGAGGGCGGAATGCCCTAAGTGTCAGTCTCAGACTCCTAAATCTCCCGATGAGAGGAGGGATCAGCAAGCCACTAACATACTGAAGCTGGTGCGTGGGGAAGGGAGTCTGATCCCAGACACCTGGGACGTGTGGGAGGAAAACTGGGAGAAAACGAAGGAGTGCTTTAGAAAGTGGAAATTGGTAAAGAGGAAGTCATAATGGGTAATAGCCAAGGAGGCGTTCTGTGACCCTCTGTCACAGAGCTGGGATACAGGCTTGGATAAGAACCCTCCTCTTTGGACAGTTCTGTATCCTCTCGCACCTGGAGAGAGCACGCCCCAAAAATTTTACAGGCACTGCTTCAGGAGGCAATGAAAGACATGGAAGGGAATATAGAAACGACTCCATAATCATGGCCAAACATTTCCAGTTCATTATAAAGCAGCACAACTCAGACTGGAACGATATACAGTTACTACTAGATTACATGACTGAAACTGAAAAACAGCTGATTTTGAGGGTGTCTGAAAATTTAGCAGAGGATCATTATGAAGCAGTAGGGGAAGATGTGAAGGAATATTTCCCATTACAGGATCCAAAGTGGGACCTGAACCGGGCTACGCATATGTATTGGCTGCAAGCTTATCAGGGATGAATTCTGAAGGGCATGGAAAGAGCCATCCCAAAACCTGTTAATTGGTCAGCTTTGTATGCTATCAAACAGAGGCCCTCGGAATCAAAGGGGAGTGGAGTTTTTGATAGATACAGGAGCAACATACTCAGTTTTGAACCAAGCATTAACCCACGTGGGGGAGGAATATATTATGGTAAAGGAAGCAACTGGCCAAAGTGAAAAGGCATATTTTTACAAACCTCTTAAGCATAAGATGGGAACACAGTGGGATATTCATAGATTTCTATACATGCCGAATTCCCCCAGAGCACTTTTGGGGAGAGATCTGTTAGGACAACCTAATCGCCACAAAGACAAAGGACGCGTGCATGACCTGGAGAGTAAGCCTCCTCAATTTTCTGGGGCTCCAGGGGTACCAAGTGTCCCAGAAAAAGGCTAAAGTTATACAACAAAAGGTAATCTATTTGGGATATGAGATGAGTGCTGGAGAAAGAACTTTGGGGAGGGCCTGGAAAGAGACCATAAGCCAAACCCCAAAGCCCAGTATGGTGAAGGAATTGTGGACTTTTCTGGGAATGACTGGGTGGTGTCGGTTGTGGATCTGTAACTATGAACTGCTTGTTAAACCTTTGTATGCATTAATCACCGCGGACCAGAAGTTCCTCGAGTGGGACGATGAATCTGAAAAAGCCTTCAAGTCACTGAAGAAAGCCCTCGTGTCAGCCTCTCCTGGGTTGAGAGGCCCAGGACTAACTTTTCTTCTGATGCTGGGAAAATTGCACTTTTAGAAGACTCTAGTGTCTGAATTCATGAAAATACTGACTTTATGGCCAGCCAAGCTCTGTGAGATTCGAGGTCTCAGTGTTTTCAAGCTTTGCCAGGTGCAGGGACGAGGAGGAGCAAGGCCTGGGCATTTGACCCAAGCTGGCCAGCAGGATTATTTCATACCATGAACATCACTTTCAATATAAATTAGAAAAGTTTGGTGTGTAGTGGGCTCTCTCCCTTGGTGGCGGCAATCCAGACAACTCCCTGCCCCAGTGCCGGACCCCTGAGGCCTCCCTTTCCTCTCAAAGCCATTGCATTCAGTGTCCAGTGCTGGCAGTGCACAGCTGCCTGCTGATATAATTGGCTGAGTATACTTCTTGTAAATCTTATATCAGTGTCAGAATTAATACTGGATCTTTAGTATTATTGTTAGTTATTTAATTTTATTCTATTAAATCTATTTATATTTCAACCCTCCTGTTTCTTTGCGTTCCCCAATTCCCCTTTCCTGGGTGGGGAGGGGTCATCAGGTGACAGAATGATTGTCTACACGACAATAAATTGTTACGGGTTTTCTCAAACCATAACACAGCCCCAGCCCTAGGATTGCCAGACGTGAGTAAACCGTTTTTCCTTTTTCCCCCATGAAAAACAAGGGATTGCTTTAGGAATCTTGGCGCAGAACCTAGGCCCGTATCATCGGGCAGTGGCTTATTTCTCCAAACAGTTGGATACAACAGCAAAGGAATGGCCTGGGTGCTTGTGAGCAGTTGCAGCAGTAATACTAAATATACAAGAGGCCCAAAAATTGACTCTGGGTCAGAAGATAACTGTGTTGTTATCCCACACCGTATCTGCAATACTGGAGGCCAAAGGCAGACATTGGCTTTCTCCACAAAGGTTCTTAAAATACCAGGCCATAATGGTAGAACAAGATGATGTAGAAATTGTTGCTACTAACCTTGTCAATCCAGCCTTTTTCCTTGAGGGAAACATGGGAGAATCAGTGCACCACAACTGCCTGGAGACCATTGAGGCAACATGTTCGAGCCACCTGGACTTGAAAGACGACCCCATGGACAATGCAGAAAAATGGTTCACAGATGGGAACAGCCGTGTCTCAAGTGGCGAAAGGCACGCCAGATGTGCCACCACTACCAGTCAGGAAATAATAGAATCAGGACCCTTACCCATAAACACCTCTACACCTCTGCGCAGAAAGCAGAAATAATTGCTCTGACCTGTGCCCTGGAATTGGCCCAAGGTAAAGCTGTAAACATTTATACAGATTCCAAGTATTCCTTTGGGTTTGTGCACACACACAGAGCTATCTGGAAGGAGAGAGAATTGTTGAGTTTGCACGGGAAAAATATCAAGCACTCAGAGGAGATTCTGAGGCTGTTGGAAGCAGTACAGTTCCCAGAGAAAGTGGCAATAATGCATATGAAGGCACACCAGAAGATGAACTCAGAGCTGGAAAAAGGAAATGAGCTGGCGGAGAGGGAGGCAAAACAGGCAGCCAGGACAAAGGTCAAAATGGAATCTCCCTAGAAGGTAAGCCAGAATACAGTAAGGAAGACCAGAAGCTCATTACAGGTTTAAATGGATCATTTAATCGGGATGGGTGGGCTTACACCCTGCAAGGGAAATTAATTGTTCCCTCATACCTAATATGGTCCCTGGTAAAGGAGGAGCACGGAAAAAGGCATTGGGAAACCGAGGCCCTATATAAACATCTAATCAGAGAAATTATAGCTAGAAATTTATATTCCACAGTGAGGCAAGTGACCCGGCAATGCAACCTCTGCCTCCAGACTAATCCCAGGAATACCCCTAGGCCAGAAATGGGTCAGATTGGGAAAGGTAATGGGCCTGGGCAACAGTGGCAGATTGATTTTTCAGAACTTCCAAGAAAAGGAGGGTATCGATACTTGTTGGTACTAACAGATACCTTTTCAGGTTGGCCAGAAGTGTTTCCTACCAGAACTGCTAAGGCTCAGGAGGTGGCTAGAATATTAATACAATAAATAATTCCACGTTTTGGGGTTCCAGCAACTCTATCCTTTTTGTAATGATTATTATAGTTTTGCTTTGTGTTCTCTGCCTAATTAAATATGCATTTAAATGCTTCAAAGTATTGAATGGAAGAAGAATCACTTAAGGCAGAAGTTAGAGTTGAACAAATACTGCATGAAGCTCGAAAGTAAATGAATTTACTAAATTAAAAGAAAAGGGGGGAACTGAAGAAGTGGAAAGTTTTACAGTAAAGCAATTGTAAGCAGTTGAGACTGTTCTCCTCGTAATGCTCTCCTAGTATGTTGATAAGTCAGTAAAAGATAAAGGTAAAAACCTT
>VXBW01004283.1:115030-178958 GCA_013400375.1 Thinocorus orbignyianus
TTTTGCACAGACTTAGTCTTGTGACTTAGGGACAGGACATGGTTCTGGGTTCCTGGATTCTATCAAACCTCATTTCCTAACTGGGTGTTGTGGTTTGGGCTGGACGGCTACTGAAACAAATGACAGATGCTGTCCCCAACTTCTCCCTTCAGCTAGAGAAGAAGGAGAGAGAAAGAGGCTTTGTAGTTTAAAAGAAACCATGCTACTTTAATGAAATACTATTAATAAAATAATAAAAAGAAAAGGTAATAAGAAAATAATGAAATATATACGATATACAAAACCAGTATTGAGCTCCCAGGATGACGATCGTGTCAGTGGCAGGCACTGGGAAAGTCCCAAACTGGTCAATGACAGATGGGAGCTGGATTTTGGATCTGGATTCAGAAATAGGTGATGAGGATCAAAGGCAGATGCACAGGGTCCTCCTTCAACACTGGCCATTGAAGGAAGAGCTAACCCATTTGATCCCTCAGCTTTTATATGGAGCACGAGGTAAATGAGGTAGAATACCCTGTTGGTCAGTTGGGGGTCACCTGTTCCCTCCTCCCTGCAGGTGCAACTCCGCTATGCTCTTCCGCTTCTGACCTTCCAATGGGGCTTATAACAAAGTTAGCTGACCTTGGTTGTTATAACAAGAAGTATAAGCAGGAGCTTCTCTGCGTACTGTTCCTTAATATTAATTACAAACATCAGGCCTTATCTCCACCAGAAGTAGATACTGTCTGGAAAAATATGCCATTAATTTCAGAGAGAGTACAGTTAGCTGGAAGAGACTTAACTGAAAAGTAAAATTACTGAACGTAAACTTAACTCTGTTTTACTTCAAACCAGGACCTTGGGCTCATGCACTTGGGGATTATATTTTTTATCTGCCTCTGAACACAAAAATGCATCAGTCTCTTCTCTGTACCCCCGTGTGCTGTGATATCTTCTGTGATGTATCTGCTGAGCTGTCTTCCCAGATGGTTCAAAGGGTTCGAGTTCAGAGGTGCTGTCTCTGTTAGGCTTCTCTGATTTTCTCTTGTGCTCCCTTATGTACAAAGCTTTGCTGCTTTTAGTTGCTCAAGACAAGAGATTAAAGACCTACCTGCCCATTTGGGTAGAAGGCACTGAGATATCTTTTTACCTATATAATCTTCCACGGGCAGAAAACACCTGCCTAAGCTACGTGGAAGAAGTTAGTGTAGTGGAAGGATGATCAGTCTATTAAGCTTCTGTAAGATTGAGTTGCTTGTGCAGAGCCTAACTAGACAGAGCACTGTTACGTTTTAGTTGACAGATACTTACAAGGGTGGCTTTAGGGTTTTCTTATGGCAGATGTGAATCACAGTCTGGTAGCAAGATATAACTGGGAGTGGATGGATATTTCACGGTTCAGCTTGGGTGTCAGGCTTGTAAGAGAAGAACACCTGCCTGCTACAGGAGAATGGGCCCTCGGACTGCGGATTGAGTAACATATGTGAACCACTGTGCTCACTCCACTGAGAGTTGTAATAAGTTGCTGCAGGAACTCTTTCCACCTACAAACAATGGAGAGAAGCAAGGATCTGAACGTGGAAAATGTTTGGAAGAAACAGAAGAACTTAGGGACCTCTTGAGGTCATCTAGCCCAGTTTTCTGCTAAGAGCAGGGCTAACTTCAAATTTAGTCTGGGTTGTTCAGAGCTTCTGCAAAATCTGATCTTTGCTGTCATCTTGTGTTTGGAGAAGGAAGTAAGTTTCAAATTTATTTAAAAGGAAACCACTCTCCTGCAGACAATCCAGGGCTTCCAAACAGTTGTTGGATGAAGTACCATTACAAGGATCATTTACTGAAGATTCAAGTGTTACTGATGTTTCCTTTCTACTTTCAGACAGAGGGACTGTTGGTTCCAGCAACATGGAGGATGGTGTCAGCCTGAAGTTCCGTCAGCAGCTTCTGCTCATTGATGAAAATCTGGTGGCTGAAGATGTAGCAGCTTTAAAATTTCTCTGTACTGACTTGCTCCCCTTCAGGAAACTAGAAAATGTGAAGTCAGCAGTGGACATCTTTCAGCTTCTTATGAATGAAGAATATCTGAATGAGGAAGATACTTTCCTACTAGCTGAACTCTTATACAGAATGAAATGCCACTCCTTGCTCAAGAAGCTTGGTTATACCAAGGAGAAAGTGCAAGAATGCCTGCAGGAAAAGGGAAGAGTGTCTCCGTACAGGTAAGGCTGCAGTGGGATTGTGTTCTGTCCATTACTGCCATCTGTGCCATACCGTTTTCCTTTCTGTTTTTAAATTCTCAGATTGCTTTTAGTTTCCACACTGTCTTGTACTTTGGTATTATCTCACTGGGTCTCTGTTACAGGCAGATGCTGTATGAACTGTCAGAGAACATTACCGATGACATGTTGAAGGATATCATATTCCTCCTGCAAAACTATCTTCCAAGGCGACGAATAACTCTTGTACGTGAGCGAGAGCCAAACGTGTGTATGGCGGGAAGGGAAGAAGGAGGCGGGGTGGGCATAGGAGGAAAAGTGTGAAGAAAAATTGGCAGAATAATCTGCAACTAGGCTGGCCAGTATTTGTAGGGTTAGCAAGGAGGAAACTGTTGACAGGTAAGTCTGGAACTTGGTGCTTTATGCCAAGGTGAGTCGTTGATGGTTCACAGTCTTGCAATAGATCATATAAGGGTGGCAAATCAAATCTTCACCCTGCTTGAGTCATGTACAAAGGAGACTTGTGCCCATATGTCGTTGCTACCATTTCACAGCAATAAAGACTTCTCGAAACCAAGAGTCGTTCATACGGCTTGGGTGAATCTGTCTAAATAAGGCCATACTAAATGATCACACAGCTACTAGCTTTCCACAGAGCAACATTTCCACGTCTGACAGTGATGTAAATTGACTGTTTGGACCGTCTTGGTAGGAAGTAAAGCAGATAATAATACGATTGGCTGAAGCAGGCAGGGCTGAGGCAGATTTTGAGTTCTAAGGAACAATAACTAAATTTTTCTCTATCCTTTTGGCTGTCAGTCTGCTCTGGAATTGCTGATTTTATTGGAAAAACAGGGCCTTTTAACTGAAAACAATGTACAGATGCTGGAAGACATCTGTATGAATGTTTCACCTGATCTCCTGGAAACAGTAAACTGCTACAAAAGGGCAAAAGGTGAGAAATTCAGATCCTTGCTAAAATGCAGGCAATACTAGAAGGGTCTGGGGAACTGAACCTCAAGGTCCTATGTATACATTGCTAGAATAGGTAGGAGCTAGAGTGGGATCACTCATGTTCACACACAAATTTGGCATAATAGTCCCTAGTTTTTAGTACTTCCTAGCTGAATTCCGGCAGGGAGGTGTTGGCATATCTGAGACCAAACAGAGCAGTTCAGCATATACAAGTTAGGCTGGGAAACTGAAAATCTGTAGTTTATGTCATGCTTCTGTAATTCCTCATGAATAGTATTGAGGTGATGATGATGATTGTCTTGTAAATGACACTTCATGATTTATGAATGTATGCTACAACAAGGCAGCTGCTTGCTAATAAGCTTGTGTGGTAGATTGTGAATGTGTTTGTATCTGATACGTGGTAGGCTTTGTTATTACCGTGTTATCAGAGATTATACTGTGGTTTGTAATATTCCTTCATTTAACATCCTGCAGGGTGGCTATAAGCATACTGGGAAAAAAGTTTATTTAGACACAGGGAAGCACTTTCTGTGAAGTACAAAGCTGTGTCTCCTCAGTAAGTACAGGGGCACTCAGCATTTCATGAGCTCCATTCCCCCACGCTTTCTGAACCTTACAAACTTGCTTTCTATTTTAATATAGCTTTCAGGAAGCATAGGTCTGTGTTTGCGTAATGTGCAGGTTCATACTGGTTTAACTAAAATGCATTTTGTCTCTCATTTTGTTTCTTCCTGCTCTTAGTGTCTCTGCCACAGCAGGAGAACACTCTGCCCATGAAGGAATCTTCACTGTTTCACACTGAACACATCAGAGTATTCACCTCCACGCAGGTACATTGCAGTACATATTGCCAACTTGGGTTTTAGTGTTGTGGGGGGTTGTTTTATTTTCTTGCCTTTATTTTGAAACTGTACTAGCTGTGGGATTTTTTTACTAAGTCATCTTGTTTTATTTCTGAAGGGCGCAAGCACTTTTGTTCAGTGTGTAAGAAATACAGCTGCATATAGTATCAAATAATGGAACTAAGAAATAGTTCTATTGGTGATGTACAATTGGGGAAAAATTAATTAAATTAGTGTTAGGAAGAGAATTAAGCAAGAGAAAAATCTAGACAGGTACCTTTTGGAGAATGGGTCAGTTGGTGCTGATTATTAAAGTTTCAGTTGATCAACACTAAACGATCTCTAAAGGCTAACACCATACTTTAATGGTCATTTCAAATTGCTGCTGCTGCTGCTGCTGCTGCTGCTGGAAGTGGTCCCATTTTCTCAATGTACCAGTTCTTGATCAGTTAAAACCCTCTTGCAGCTTTGTGATTAATAGATTGGGAAACTTACCAAGGCTATAACTGATCTTTTTTTTGAGGAAGAAGGGAGGGAGTTTAACCCATTTCTGAGTGAGGAAAACCACTGATCTCTCTAAGGATACTCCCAGAAGTTAAGTTATAGTAGACAAGAGCTGGGGAGAATGAGCTGGTTTGTATCAGAAGGGTTTCATTACTGCTGCTTTGAGCTATATTTGCTCTACATGTGTAGAGGGTTTGGGGAAGCCTTCCTGCGTGACACTTGGCACAGTAAGAAAATGAATGTAGTCTTAATAAGAAAATACAGAATCAAAAGAATTGGAAAAAGAAGAAATACCGGGACAGTGTTTCCATAATCCTGGTGATCACGTTTGATTTTTCTTTAAAAGGATGAGAGGTTATACACTTTTTCCATGCTGTATAATAAATCATTGACACTAGTAAGTACTAGGAGATGTCTCTTAGGCAGGACTAGAATCACTAACTATAATGATTATATATATCAAATAATTTACTATCCAAAAGAATTGGTATGGGACTGTGTTGGGGTCTTTATTTTGTTTATAGTGACTGCCTACCCTATAGTGAGAGGATCATTTGGAAGCGAAAGAAAACTCTTTGCTGTTTCTATTTATCCTTAAGAGAAAATACAGTTGTTTCCAGCTGTGTGAGATTTGCTGTAAGTGGGGATGTCTTTTGTAATTTCATTATTAAATGTTCTGCTTCTTTTTGCAGTTTAGTAGTTTTCGTACTCAGTACTTAATGAGCTTTGTATTAAGCCTATTTTGCTGAAATAACTATGAAAACTTACTGCACGTAAGAATGATTTTTAACATGGTATCACTCCCTTTCAAAAAAATAGGAAACCTTGATCAAATCTGTCGGTGCTAATATCAATGGTAAGAATTTCTGAAAATGTTTGGTTGGTTGGTTTTTTACCTTTATGTTTAATGTTGCATTCCTTTATTTTCTCGGGGAAATTTCTAGCATTTGGTTTAATGCAACACAGTTACCTTGCAGCCTTCTTGGAAGGGTCTTTTGCATGCTACAGAAATAGATTTGAAGGATTTCTGTTCTTATGTAAAAGAGACAAGAGAAAATTGGCAAATCCTGTGTATACTTTGTCAGTTATTTACTAGAAACTAACTAAAGTGCTTACTGGGAATTGTTTAGAAGCAAAAAGATGATTTCTTGCCTGAAAAACAGGTTTTCTGTTTATATATCCCTGAGAGAACAAAAGAATGGAATGTTATGACTGTTTATAAAATTGAGAAGTTCGTTTTTTGCTTGCAGGATTTTCCCTTTGACTTCTTTTGCTGTAGAGATCATTATGTTGAAGAGCCAGGGAGCGTTCCATGGCAGAAATGAATGTTTTGAATGTATTAAATACCATGTAATTTGTGCAAAAGGAGACAAGTGTTTTAGGGCATTCAGAAGGAGAAATAAATAAAGCAGCAATAAATAAAGTTACATTTTGGATCAGATCTCTGAAAAGATTCTGTACAAATAACAGTGGGTAGTTTGCATCCATCTTTGCGACTCCATGTCAGATCGACTGGTTGCAAAGTATAGCAGTACATTTGTCAGCTCTTTTCCACTTTCAAGCTCTGCCAATGCAGCCTTGTTCTGAAAATGGATGAGAGAGTTATCAGTGATTCCAGAACAAAACAAAACAGACTGTAATGGGATCTTTAGTAGTAACATTGTAGATCTTCATACAGTACAGTTTATTTCTGAGCTGATTTCCAAATGAAAGATTCATTTGAATGAATTTGTCCTTCCATCATGTCCTTCCACTTTAGAATCTGTTCTTCCATTCTTCCACCATGGATATCTTTGTTCCACAATACAAATAGAAACCTTGCTTTTGTCAAAAATACAGATATATATAATAAAAATAACTGGAGAAATGTTCATAGAATCATCATATTCAAAGGATATATTATCTCATACAGAGGAATTATTCCTTTCAATGAAACACTATTTCAGATGCGAAAACTACTGTTTTGTAGCTGAACTTCTTTTTGCTACATCCATCAATATTGGTTTTCACTTCATAAATATCTATGCTGGTTTATTTCCTAGATAACAAAGCATCTAATCTTACACAAGGTTTCTCTGAAGTGAACCTGGAGTTGCCTGGAGAGTTCAGTAATGTGGGAAATGAATCTAAGGTTTGAGACAATCTCTTTTAATCCTCCTTTTTGAATACGGGTGTTGGAGATCTTTGTCCCTGTAATGACATTTATCATACAAGGACATGTGAGATGCCTGTGTGCCTCATAAAATTTTTTGAGTTGTGTGATCAACTGGAATGTTCCAGAGAATATTTTAACCTGGGAGGCCAGAAATTTACTAATATTGAAAGGTGTGGTGGAGGCAAAACAGGCATAGCACCTTTGATGTTACCCAAACATCAGGGCATCTGCTTATCTTCCTGATATAAGCAAGACGTTTGGTGTTTTCTTAAGTTGTGTGTTTTGGAGATGCCAGTAGAACATGCGAGGCATGGACGCAAATGTAACTTCACAGTTTTCTCTTTCTGGGTCTGGCTTAGAAAAAGCTTCAAGGTGTCTTGAAATTAGAAACAATAAGGGGTAGCATGCAAAGACCTTGTGAAAAGGATGAAAGAAGCCAAGAGCTTTTAGTAACCTATTGCAAGCCTGTAACAATCTTCATCAGTAAACCAGAGGTCTTAGTACAGGAGAAAAGATCCCTTTTATGAGATCCCTTCTTAGAGGCCTTACATGCACTCTTTAACTTCGTACAGCAGTGTGGCCACGGAATTCTCCCTCTGTTTTTTTCTTCCGATGAGCATGGATATTGAGGGAGCAAATTACTGCATTTGTTTATAGCTATTTAATTTCTTGATGCTATAACGTATCACCCGATGATTAGACTACTGTAGTAAAAGTACTTCTTGCTGCTGTGGAAGGAGTTTAGAGTGCTGCCTTCATTCTGTTCTGCTAAAATGCACAAAAGCAGAGTTACTGCTCTTTCTAGTGAGCAGAAAGGAACTGGAGTAGTGGGAGTTCTTGATTTCAACCCAAGACTTGGCTTGAAGAGACGGTACTTGAAGTTTTGGTGATTTTTCAGTTTTTTAAAAGTTTTTGTTAAGAGTGGTAGATAACTTTTAAGTCTTACCAAAAATGGTAGTGTGGCAGATTTATGTACTTAGATCTCTGTTTTGCTTTAATCCCTTTCCAGTGAATAAGTGTGAACCACCTGCTCCAGGTATTCATCACTACTCTTGAAAAAATAGCTCAGACGTCTAACATCCTGTAGTTTCACTAAGAACCCTCTGACAAATTAAAATCTTGTCATGACATTGGAAATAGTTTGAGACTTCTGTCCCCATCGTTCAGATTGCAGAGTTTGGCCACTGAATCCTCTCTTTTGTGTACAGATGACCAACCCAGCTGCTAAACCTTTCCTCTACCATCCAATGTTTGATGACAGTGTGCTTGAGGCTTCACCCACAGTCTTTTCACACAAGGGCGCGCCACTAAGTTCCAGCTTTTGTAAAGTAACCCACAGTCTTAGGTGCCTGTAATTTTTGGATGCCAATTTTGAGACATGTTAAGGAAAAATGAGTAAACTGAATAAAATCATTGAGGCTGTAAACTTTTTTCCTCTCCTTTCTTACAGAAGATGACAAGCTACAAAATGGATGGACCCCACAGAGGATTTTGTCTTATTATTAATAATGTTGAGTTCGATAGGTCTCTTCAGGAGAGGAAAGGTTCTTGCAGAGATGCTGGTAAGTTACTGAAGTGAGACTTCTGGAGGATTAGTCTCTGCATTTTCCCATGCAAATTGATTGTCTAGTAATGCTCTGTATTTTCTTATCTATATTTTAGTTAATATTCTTAAAGAGTAAAATCTTTGATATGTGTTAAATTATGTCATTTGCATATCCTGGGAGAAGAAGAGTTAAAGGATGAGTAACCACTGAGTTTCTGAGGCAGTTTTATCATTCTTCAATCATTTTAAGGATCTCTTACTTAAATGTTAGCTATAATAAAGAACTAAAACTAAACTAAGTTGTCATCCTACGTAATATAATGCAAAATTTTGTCATCACACAACTCTGTGTGTACTTCTTGTCTTACTCTATTCTTTCTATTTTTCTCTTGTTTATGAAACTGTAATAGTCAAAACTGCAACTGGAAAATAATGATATGAGGTAAGTTTTGAAAGAAGTAATCTGAATCTCAGGGGGGGATTCCTTATTTTCAGGAGTCACATGTAGCTCACTTAGTGTGTCATTATGCATTAAAATGTCATCATATTTTCTGAAACTTGTCCAGAGAAATCCAGGATTTCTGTGTTTGAGCTGATGCCATCTTTTTTTATTCCACTTAACCTTTAGTTGATAATAGTATGAATCTGAGCAAGTGTCACAATGTAGGGACTTCCCTGGTTCAGATTAGCTTGCATAAAATGATCTACCTTGGTTTTTCCTTTCATCTTTCTCTTAATTACAGAGGAACTGGAGCGAGTATTCACATGGCTTGGTCTGGATGTCAAGACTTATAAAAATCAGACGTCTTGGGAGATTAAAAATCTCATGCAAACTTGGCAGCATTTGGAAGATCACAAAGACAGGGACTGTTTTATATGTTGTATTCTATCTCATGGAGAGTCAGGAGCGATCTATGGGAAAGATGAGGAACTTGTATCAATTCGCATGATCATGTCCCACTTCACTGCTAAACAATGTCCACAGCTGGCTGAAAAACCCAAGCTCTTCTTTATCCAAGCATGCCAGGGTAAAGAGATACAGCGTCCTGTCTATGTTGAAGCTGATGCACGAATTCCTGACTTGTCTTCCATGCAACGGAGCATTTCTCCTTCTGAAAGTATTCCTGAAGAGGCTGATTTCCTCCTAGGCATGGCCACGATTGATGGATATGCCTCTTTCCGGCACATTCAACAGGGTGCTTGGTATATTCAGGCCCTGTGCAGTAAGCTGCAGTTGTTGGTACCAAGGTAAATACTTTGCTTAGCTCTTCCATGAAAAAATGGGAGGGACTTCTTTTTTTTTTTTTTCTATTTCTTCAAAGGGAGAGTCACATAGGAACACTAACCCATGTTCTGAAGAGAACAAAATCAGTTAAACTGATGATTTGTTTGGTCACCACTGATAAATTTACATTTATACTGCTAGTACCCTAATTTGGAGAATGTGAGGTTTATTGTAAAAAACCTCAAGACTTCCGATCTATTTTATTTAAGGTAGAGCAACCTGTTTCTTGAGTGTAGTTAAAAATATTTTATTCCATTATTTTTCTTTACTGGTTGAATCAAGCAAGATGTAGTAAGAAAAGGTCTTTTGTGACTTTAAGAACAAATTAGGAGAGAAGAATGTGGTTTTTGTGTTTTAAATGTTTATACTGTATCTTCTAGATGATCTGGAAGGTGTTAAATTGAGTGCCATCTGTTAATTAATAAACTTTATTTTATTTTATTTTTGCTCTTCTGGCTATAGGGGTGAAGATATTTTGTCAATTCTTACAGAAGTTAATGAAGATGTGGGCAGACGTGTTGACCGCTTGGGGACAAAGAAGCAGATGCCCCAACCAGCATATACATTAAGAAGAAAATTTATATTCCCTATACCTAGAGACCCTCCTCCTTCACAGCAACGCCGAGACTTTTAAAATACATCCTTTTCTCAGCACACCTCATTTAAACGCAATTCACCATACAACCTGTTTTAAGGAAATTACCCAGAATCCTGAGGAACTGTTAGCTTCAGGGCAAGACCTCATAAATTCATTGGCAAACAAACTGATAAACTGGAGGAGACGCAATTAAAAAAAATCCATGTGCCAGCTATTTTTATCACGTGTATATTTCAGAGTTATCAGGGCTGGGAGAAGCAGGCTTCTTTCATGTTAAAGACTTTTTGTACCTGCACAGAGTTCAGATAAGAAAATCTTTTCTGACAGCATAAGGATTGCATGTAGCATTTCATATCTAAACCAGGTTTGTTAATGGTCTGGTTTAGGCTCATTGGTGGGTAGATTTCAGGCTAACAATTTTAATTGCCTCTAAATCCACTGTCTATGTTCACAGAGAAAGACAAAGGTGGGAATGAAGAGGATGTTTAAGTACTAAGTGGAAAAGGATTTCTTCCATCTCTAGTTACATTTAATTTAATGAAGAACCAGTTAATCAATTGAAATCAGTAATTTGTTCCACAAGCCACACTGTTACTGTCTAATGACTAACATAAAACTCATGTACAATGAGAACTTTCCAAAACTGAGTAAAGCTGAAATGCTGTGTAGTATTCCATCTGTGAAACCTTGTGAACTGTCATTTCCCCATTACTTCTAGGAAGAAAAGTTAGCATAGAAGATCTGTATGGTATGAAATATGGCATTTAGCGGTGTTTCTGTGTAGGTATCAGATTAACTTCGTTAAGCATTACATTTTCTGATTGTTTCTTGTTTCAAGATGTAAAATGCAGCTGTATGGGGAACAAGGCTGCTTGTTGATAAAGCTTCTGACAGCATTTTGTGAGTTAATTGAAATAGTGTCATATTGTTTTGTTATGAGCATTTACTATGTATATCTGTGTCCTTCCTCTTTGTTACTGCATTAAATTTATACTTATTTTTAAGAGCTTGGTGAGATAAAAATTATGTACTGGGGTAAGTCTTACCCTTGTTTTCTGACTGGCCCTTGCACTTTGTTGTATTGCATAAGTGTGGTTTTAACAGCCTCAGAGTTTAAGCTGAAGTGAAACTTAGTTTATTTCAGCAAAACACTGATTGTTATTTATGATTACTAGCCATAAGTTAGGTTGAAGATATGAAGGAGTACTGTCTAGAACTGCTGGATGCATTTTTTAGCTTGTACCATCCACGATTTCTAGTTGGGGAGTTCTGCATTATATAGAGCATTGAAATGCAGCCAGTTTGCCAAAACATAATGGTCACTTTTTATCATGATGAATTGATAGTTGTGTGACCCATTGTGTTTTGAGTCTCCTGAGTTAGTAGGGCTGCCACACGTAAAGTCACATTTGTGCCACAGACAGAAAATGTTTCGTTTGTAAGTAGAATACGTAACATACTGTAATAGAACCACAAAGTTTCTGGCTTGCAGTTAGTGTTCAGACTTGGTGCACTCTCGCTTTCTATATTTAGGTAACAGTTGAGTTTTTATCAGTACAGAGTAAGCATGGCCATTTTGACCTTGTTTTGTGGGATCTTTTTTTCATTTTTAAGTTTGGTAGATAAAGAACATCATAATGTTATTTTGCTTTCTCTGTAGAAGCTCCTGCCTGGGTAAGCTGCAGTTAAATCACTGGTAGGTAAAGGCAGTCAGAAGAGTCTAAGCTGACTTCTGCCTTGAGTTCCCTGGGAAGAGGGATCCACACTTGTGAAGTACCAAAGACTGGTAAAGTCTCCATCACTCATTATAAGGCTTGTTCAAACACAGTTTACTCTACCATGATTTCCACTGTTCAGTGTGGAAATCAGTATTTTGCTTGTGCGTGTTGAGGGCTGTATTTCTGTGCACGCTGCAGGGTATGTGCAGCGGTACTCTGTCAGCACAGGCCCAAAGGCAGGGTAGGCTTAGCACTGTCACCACAGCTGCCATTCAGTGAGGTTGCTGGACATTTCTGTGTGATCTGCAGTGTATTTCTTGTGTGATCTCCTACGGTAGATTGTAAAATAACAGTTTGAAAGTCGGGAGGGAGAGTGGTTGGGTTTTATACCACTTAAGTATTCATTGCTCCTTCTTGTCCACGCTGCACACCTTCAGTCCAAGTCTCGTAATAGAGCTGTGCCAGAGAGAAATCGGCTTCAAACAAACAAACTGTGATTGGTTTCTGTTGAGGCTTAATCACAGAATCACCTAGGTTGGAAGGGANGCGTACAGAATCATATGCACATTTGCATGTGTTCCACCTACAGAATTAAAGCAGGGTTGTGATTTGTGCAATCTTCATACTGAGATTAAACCCCAGCCAGCAGCAAAGAACCATGTGGCCGTTTGCTCTCTGTCCGCTGCCATGCTGCGGGGTCAGGGGAGTCGGAAGAAAAAGGCAAAATTCGTGGGTAGAGGTAAAGGCAGTTTAACAGAACAGGAGAGCAAAGAGGAAAACACCAACAATAGCATTAATAAAGGAATATACAAACACGGTTAATATACAGCTGCTCACCCACCACATCCTGGAAAGCCTAGCCTGCTCAAGAGCAGAGATTCCTGGCCTCCAGCTGTATTCAGTCCCAGCTCCTTGTGAAAATTAACCCTATCCCCACCAGAACACCTTGTTTAGAGGGATGTAAGTGGAACTAATGTAAAGAGAGTCTTTCTGTTGGGGAAGTCGGTATCTTAGGTAGATCATGATCCTAAAGTGGGATTTGTAACAACCACAGGTCTCTGGTATCTCATGCCTCCTAATTGTCAGGTTTTCTGCAGGAGCTGTGTATCCAATTTTGCCAGTAGAGACAACAGTCACTACACCTGCTGCATAGTCAGTAGCCTCAGCATTTTTGCTTCCCAAATCAGCCTGCCAACCCTTCTGGAAGAGGTGAAATTTTGTCAGGCTGCTGTGCAAGGAATAGATTGGGTTACAGAGGCAGTTCTAGAGGAAGCCAGAGAGACAAAACCCGGATGCAGGGAAGCTGAGGGGAATTGCAAGTTCCCTGTAAGTTAACAAAAGTACAGGAACATTTTGGGGAAGGGTGAGAGAGGAAGAAGTAAGAAGTGAAACAGTAAAGACAAAGAGGAAGAACAGAATCCCAGGAGGGCTGGACCTTGAGACTGCTGCATGATGGAAGACGCCTCTCTGGAAAGAGCAAACCTGGACTTGGGGGTTTCCATGAATATTTCTCACAAAGCGCTTCCTCTTTCAAAATGCAGCTGGAGCCTTGATTCAGTTAAGATGGAGGAACTGATGCGGGGAGAGAGACGTTGAGGCATGGGATGACATGGAGACAGAACTGTTTTGGACCTGAAGATCAGATGATGCTTGTAGTGTCCCTCTGCTCTCCCAGACTTTGGACATAAGGACAACTAGTTCCAGTGAAACAAGTCAGATTTTCTGAACTGTTACTGGTGTACCTTTTGGAAGCGATTTGTACGTCTCGTTCTGTCAAGGGGTATGTTATAACTTTGAGTTCGTAAAGTTAGATAGGTTGAAATTAATGAATGATTGTTTTCATTGCAAAATTTTAACTAACTTCAGCTCTCCTAACTGTCTCTCTTCATAATGTTGACTTCACAAGCTTCAGAGTCTGGTGGTGTACTGATCGCAGCAGGCAATATGTGATCAGCAAGGAAGATACTGGTGACCAGCAGATGATACTGGGAACCTTACCATTAGATGTAGAGTTCCATACTTCAAAGAGGATGAAAATATCAAGACTTAGTTATTGTTTAAGTTCTCTTGCAAATGGAGAAGTAGGTTACATAAATAATTTCAGAGGAATGTTTAGCTGTTTTATTCCCTGTATTCGCTTAGCACTGCTACTGAATTTGGTGCTGATAGTTGACTTTTTTAAATTTTGGAAATAATCTTCAATGAAAATGCATGTTAAAAGTACTAGGGTGAGTTGGAGAAGGACTTCAGAGAAAACAGGTAAGTTGTAGAGGATCTGGTGAATTGGAAAGGGACTTCAGAGAAAGGAGGAAAAGTCATGGATGATCTGGCGACGCAGCAGGGCAGGGGCACTGAAATTGAAATACTTTTAAATGGGAAGTTATAATTGTTTCACCTTTCCTTCATTATGTGGGAGCAAATATACTGAGCTGTGCTGTATGCTAGGACATGCTGGCTATGCTGCTTAGTGTGTTTCCTTAAAACAGAAGCCAAACCTGGTTACTTTTGTGGTACAAGCATTGTAATAATTAATTTTCTGAAACTGGAACCGTGATAGGTGGAGTAAGGAACTGCTGCATTATGGCCACAGCTTCCCACCTTGTTATAACATGCTTCTTGTAAGTCACGTGGCAGTACAGACCATAGTACAAAAGGCAGTGCTTTTCCTAGAACTTTGGAGACCATGGCGGTCTTACTTTTTTCAGAGTTGTCCCATCAGTCCCTGAGCCTGGCAGTGTAAAATTATTGTTATTTATGGATTTATTAGAAATTATTATTATAAATAAACAGTTTGCTGATTGTATCAACCGTGTCTTTAAATTAAAAAGGTGGGAGAAAAATACAGAAACAGTTAAACGTTGTTTTAGTGTGCTCCCTGTAATTACAGACAGGCTTAAATACAGTGTTTGGCGGCACATCTGTTTGAATTGCAGTAATTTTGTGGGCTTGAAACTTAGAACCTTTGAGAAACAAAAATCAGAAAGACTTACTTTTATAAGCACATACCTCATATCTTAAACAAAAGGCATGATTTATGTGAGAAAGAAAATAACTTTGTAACAATTACCAAGAAAATATTCTCTTTTCTGTGTGTATATAAAAATACAGTCAGATCTGAGCTTGTTGAACCATGAGGTTAAGTGCATATGATTCATTCGGATACTGGTGGTTTTGTGGTGATATGAACTAAATGGCATGAATTCTAGTCTGTTTCAAAGTTCACTTTGAATAGACTTAAAGAAAACAGTATATGGGAGCAGAGCATGAATTGTATATGCTGCATCATGACACAAGTTTTGCTGGTTTATCTTTTTTTTTTTATAGAGGTTTAAGATTCAGTTGTATGTTCACTTTTGCTAACTAACAGAATGCTCACCGAGGGCATGTCACAAAAAGCTACTTTACTACAGAGTGGTCCTTGGAAGACAAGGGAATACAATTGTCTGCTAAAGGTTTTTGTTTTCTTTCTTTTTAATATTTACAGTAGTACTAATTCAGTTAGTCAGATGGGCTACCCTGGAGTTATTAGCCCTGGTATTGGAACATTTGCGATAGCAGTAAGATTAAACTGGATCGCCTGATATTCCAGTAGTGTAGGAGTAAGAAGTTTTGATTTTCTTTTGTCAACTGTTCTGTCTCTCAGTGAGTTCAATGGGGCGAGAAACCTCTACTGAATGCATTTCTATAGAGTGTCTTTTCAGAAATTCCTAGGTGTCTTAGATCTGAGGCAGGGAGAACAAAATGACAGATGGCTCTCACCAGAGAGGCACTGGAGGAAGGTCTTTTGAGTATCAGGGTGAGACAGTTGGAAGACTTGCACTTAGTATTTTCTAGCTTTCTCTTGTACTCAAAAGTTGGATCCACCATATTTCAAAAGCTGATGGAGGGAGTGCTGAAGAAAGGAGGTGGCATTTGATACTCAGCGAAACAGAGCATCAAATACTTTGACAAGAATTCTTCTGGCCCTTTTAAAAGGGTTGATGTGACTTGTATTTGATTTGAATAATACAGATTGTTTGAGAGGTAGGAATTTAGGTTTACTTGATGCAGATAATCCAAAACAGGAAAAGGTGCTTTGGCTATGCTGACCAGGGTCAGAAGCAGTGTATAAAAAGGAGAAGCCAGATAGCTTAGAAGAGCTCACGTGGACTCTCATCTTTGTGGTGGTGTAAAACATGGCAGTCTCATTTACTACATAGTCTGTATTTCAGACTGGTAAGTGGCTCTTGCTCCTAAATGGGCTCAAACCAAAAAACAAAACCAACCAAAACAGCAGCAGCCTGCCAGGATTGTACTTCCTGTAGATCAGTACTTCCCACTGGCTAGACACATCATAGAAGCAAGAAAGATCCATGACTTTCTCTGTCAATTTCAGGTAGTAAGGAATTTTTTATATTAGAGAACCAAAAGAGACTGCTGAAGTACTTTTGATTGCATGTATTTATTTATCCTCATGAAGTGATACTTTTTATAATCACATTGCACTATTGTAAATGACAAATCAATTTCTGCTTGTGTTTAGATCCAAATCCTGATGTTGAAATAAGTACAGACTTCCACAAACTCCTTTTTGACATTTCTGAGGCTTTGGTCGCAGATGAACTGGCAGCTCTGAAATTCCTCAGCCTGGAGCACATCCCCATCAGGAAGCTGGAAGCCATCCAGGAGCCCAAGGGCTTCCTCAAAGCACTTCAGGAGAAAGGCATGATTGGGGCAGGGAACCTGTCCTTCCTGAAGGAGCTGCTCTACTGGATCAATCGAATGGACCTCCTGGCTGCCCATCTGGGCTGCAGCCGAGAGGAAATGGCGAGAGAGTTTCAGATCCCAGGCAGGGCAAAGGTGTCAGCCTACAGGTAAGCACAGAAGTACTAAAACTTTGCATACAAAACATACAACAGTTCTGTTGTGGACTGTCTTGTTTTCTGTCTGCACTGTTGTCTTATGAATATCACTGCATCATTGCATTTTTACAGTATAACTACCTGCCATTGTGAGTTTTACATTTTGCAGTTCAAATGGGTAATTGTGGTGTTTATTTCTCGTAACTTTCTTAATCAGTTTTTCTCTATTCTTTATTGCCAGGCAACTGCTATATAGAATTGCAGGGGACTTAACTCTAGAAGATGTCAAGAGTGTGAAGTTCCTGCTTCAAAAAGAAATACCAAAGAACAAGCTCCAGGATAATGATGTATGCAAAGTGATCTTGTTAAGTTTCTTGCAAGGCTAGTTCAGAGTCGGTTAACTCTTGTAAGAAGGGAAGAAAGAGAAAGCAATTTGTTGAAAGAATTGTGATGGTAGCTGATAGCTGCTGTGTGAAAGAATGGACCCTTTTCTATCTCATTTTATCTTTTCTCTGCCCTTTTTTGTTCTCCTATTCCTATTTTCCCTCCACTATCCCTGTCCTTAATATTTTCTTCTTGCAAAATCCATCATGCTCTTCCTTTTGTCTTTAGTTGGCATTTGTAAGACATCAGTACGTATGCTGTACCTAGGAAGAGTGACATTTGCTGGAGAAGAAACAATGTTTTGGAGACAAAAAATCAAATTCTAATGTGAGTTCAACCACAAATTTTTGTGTGTCATTGGGTACATTTTCTTCTTTATTGTGATATGGGGTAACAGCATTTTGTTAACTTCCCAACAAAAGTATTAAGAGGCTTGATGAGCTAGTTTAATACTTGTAAGTAATTAACATTTTTTATATTAAATGAACGCTTGATGTTACTAAGAAGCTTCCTTTGAAGACCTATTTGTATTGCGGCACCTTGGTAGACTTGGTAGACTATTGAGCTTTAAAAAACAAGATTAGCCGTGAACACCTTTTCTGTAATAGAAAGTGTAAATGGCGCAGTAACCAACTGCAATTCATCTGAACACAGAGGCAGAACAGGATGCCAGGATGTTACCCACACCAGTGCTTTGCAGTGCAGCAGGATAACCTAGCCGTAAGGGACTTCTAATAATCCTGTCTTTACCTCAGTGATCTGTTTCTTCAGTTGCATTGCAGCCTGGACCTTGCTTTAATGAGGTTTGGAGGAAAAAGTGATTGTTCTTTAGCTGGTCCGTCTGTGGGAATGAGGATGTTGTCTTCTGTTCTATTCAGAGATGCCTGATACTGCAGTTATTGAAGGTCAATGTATGAGTTTGGGTTATGTGTTTTTGTTTTACCAGTCTATGTTGAAGGTCTTACTGGAAAAGGAAAGAAATGAGATAATTAAAGAAGATGACCTGGCAGTGCTAAAAGATATATTAAAGAGATTTAGACCTGATGTAAATAAAAAAATTTATACCTATGAGGAAAACAAAAAAGGTAAGTTATTTAACCTGCTGTTTAAGAGTAGAGCCGAGGGGTGGGGTGGGGGTGAGGGGGTGGTGCTTTTCGTGACTCTATCCTTGGCAGCTCAGGAATCCAGAAATAAGAGACAGGCTTCTTATGAGAGGTCTGAAACCACAGATACCAAGACCACAGCATCTCTTGGTATCTATGGCTTCTGAAGTTTTCTGCGACTTCATTATCCAGTCATACCTACTTGTATTTCCTTGAAATACGTTCTATGCCTTGTAAATTGTCTGCTTTTCCCTCCTCTTTGCCTTAAATGGAATTTTTCTCTTCAGGAAACAGTGCAATGCTGGTTTTGGACCAGGATGGTTTTTTTAGTCACTGAAAGGGACTCAAAGTTACAGTTACCTTGGGAAAACTTGTTAGCTTTATTTCCTGTTAGCCAGGCTGTTTGCTCTTAATTAAAGGGAAGTTCCCTGGAGGCCAGGTACTTGACTAAGTGTAACCATTAGCTTTTTGTACCAGATCTGGAATTTCAAGGAATTCAGTATATCTGGGCTGTTGCAACTGAGATCGTGACTTGTGACACAACAGCTGGGCCTTACTCTTTGGGAAACAGGATGTGTTAACCAACAACAACTGAGATTATTACATTTTTTTCCCCAGAATCTCCTTTTGGGTGAATCAGAACATGTGTTTCCTTAGATACATCTGTACAGCCCATGTGGTTCCCTGCAGAGGTACCAGCTAGTTTCCCCAGCATGCCTTAGTGCTACTGACCTGTGCTTGTGTCTCTAAAAGAGCAGAAGAAAATTGTCAAGGGTGGCTTTTGTAAGCATGGCCTGTGTCAAGGGAATGGCTTTCTAGTAGCATTATTATAAGTCTGTCCCCCTTAATAAGTAGGAAAAGAGCATGTCTTGCAGATCTTGTTGCCCTGACAATTACTATTTAAACACATCTGTGTAACTTGTAAAAGGGGTACTGTGATTTATTTCCTTGTGTAGAGTTATGGGTTTGATGATTTCAGGCAGTTGTATTGAAAGAAGTGTTTGATTGTTTCCATTATGCTGGTATTCTGCATCCTTGGTGTGTCCACCAAAACAATAAAGTTCTCTGGAGAAGAGACAATGGCCTCAAAAGTAAATAAATTAGCTGTACTGTACCACTGTACAAAAATGGGTCTCTTCTTTCACTTATGTATCCCAGAGTGGAGAAGATGCTAGTGAATGGCTTGCCTGGGGTGATGACTCACATTCAGCCTTTTATTATCTGGATCTCGCTGCCAGTAAAAGAGCGGAGGAAAAATGGAACACAGCTTCAATAACCAGCAGTCTGTGAAACTGGAACCCTGCTTGGGCCAGCTCTACAAAATGATGGTGTCTCAGTGATGTGGAAACCGTCCTCCACCTCACGCCTTTTACTGGGTTTTTTTGGGTGTTGAAATATGTCCAGTGGAAGATTTATCTTTTCAGTCCTAAAATGTTCTGTATATTTTCTCCCTCTTAGAAAGTGATTCTAAGGAAAAACTCCACTATCCAGTGCCTGTGTCTGTGCATCCAGCAGGACAAGGAGCAGAGGGAGAGACACCATACCTGGTGAGAAAAACCTCAAGATTACCTTCAAAGTACTTATCCAACTCTGGGGGAGAGGTGGCAGGAAGAGCATAAATTCTTAAGACTAATCAGATGGAAGAGCTGAAAGGGAGTAGTTCTGTCTTTATATGTAAGCCTTGGAATAATTCCTATTTTCAAAATAAGACCAAGCCTTTTTCCTTTGCAAGAACCTGACTGTCAGCAGCCTTTTAGGCAAGAAATTAAGGAGTAGCTGTTGTGTGAAGAAAAACCAATCTTAACAAAAATGGAAACTGACAAAATTAGAGCCCTGGCCAGGATATTCTTGGACAGATAGGAATCTGCTATCTCACTAGAAACTCACAAGAATTCTCAGGGGGAATGATACGGTGCAAGAATTTATCCTCTGCACATGCAAATTTGTGTTTCTGGATATGCATTTGTCCCATGCCAAGATCATATCCTAACCACAGAGACAGAGCAGGAGGGATTCAGGGAGACACACCAGATTCCTCTCCCTTGTAGCTGGCTTGTATTCTTAGGCTTTTCCTTTTTTTTTATCTTGACCCTCATGATTTTTTTTGCACTTGGACATGAAAGACCAACAATCCATGTATAGCATTGTTCTCTTTTGGATGCTTGGCTTAGCTTTCTTATTGGCTTTCTTCATTTCTACAGCTTGCGGAATCATATAAGATGAAAAATAACCCCCATGGTTACTGTGTGATTCTTAACAACCACATTTTTAAAAATCCACGTGAAGTCAGAGAAGGAACGCTAAAACATGGAGGTAAGTGCTTTTTAAATCCAGTTACTGGTTTGTTTTTTTTTTTTTTTTTCTCTGATACTTATCTGAAAGAACTATATAATCTTCCTTGTGAAGAGTTGTGTCCACTGAAGTCCTTTGCCTCAAGAGTAACTGCAGTGTCAGTCAGTGTGGAAATTGGAAATACGCCACTTCCAGCACTTTAGCTGATGGCTTAAAGAAGGAACCACTTTCTGTTCTAGATAAAAAGCATGGTCTTTGTTGGTCATATGTAGCAAATAGTGAAGATTACTATTCCACCTTTTCACTTTTAAATTGTTTTTAATTCTTGGCTATCATGCATTAATATTTTTAAGTCCTTAAATTCTCTTTAATGCTCAAGTGAATGCTACTGCTTTATAAATTTCCCTAAAGCCTGCCTACCTGCAAGAGTCTCTTTTAAGATAAAAAAAAGTTTATCTTAAATGCAGCCTTCCTTCTTGCTGCATTGATAGTTCTCACAGAATGAGGGACCTACTTCGTTTAAGAGTGGTGGAATTTGTAATTCTAAAGAAATACCTCCTCTTTAATTTACTAAGTGTTGTTCTTAAGCATCTGAGATTACTATGCAATGTGCAGTTAAAGCTTGCTTTAGAACAGTAAGCTTTGCTAATTTGTACCAATTAGATAATCTGAAACCTGTTTTTGTTTTAGACAGTGTGATGCTTCACCAAGTTGTATTAAAACAAAACAAAACCAAACCAGAATTAGGTATTTGGGTTTTTCTAATTAGATTTGTCAGGCTAAGAGTCATTCAGGTGAGTTTATTGTTAGGATCTGAGCACCTATGCTAATACCTGTTATACTACACAGACACTGATGTTTCAGTATCTTCCTTGTCTCTGTTCATGTTTAACAATTGCCTTCTGGCTTTTTTTCTCAGAGGCTGTGAAGAAAGTCTTTGAGTGGCTTCAGTTTGAAACAGTTGAGCACAGGAATCTAGAAGCAAAGCAAATGTATGCAGAACATGAAGAATACAGCAAAAAAGATCATAGTAACATGGATTGTTTTGTTTGCTTCATTTTTTCCCATGGTGAAAAAGGCAAAATAAAAGGCATTGATCGTGAGCTTGTAAATATTAAAGATTTACTCTCCTGCTTCAGTGGATCTAATTGTCCCTCTCTCGCTGGGAAACCCAAGGTGTTTTTTATCCAGGCATGCCAAGGCTCTGCAGGTCATCCTGCTGTCACGGTAGAAGAAGACTTTTCTGGCCATCTTGAGACAGATGCTACCCCTCTGACTACCATTCCTGATGAGGCTGATACTCTCCTTGGCATGGCTACAGTGGAAGACTATGAGTGCTACCGCTGTCCGGAGACTGGCAGTATTTACATTCAATGCCTCTGTAAGAAGATGGAGTTGCTTTGCCCACTGTAAGTACTATTTTTAATCCAGGTACATTTGGTGTATTGCAGGCATACATACTTAGCATGCTGTGCTGAAACATCAGTGTTTTGCATTTGTGCTATATAATGCTTTTCACCTGTGGGACAGTGCAGAACAGTAATTATTCTGGAATTGGGCATTGTTATCCTTCTACAGATGAACAAAAGTACAAGTGACTTTCCCTAGTTTGCCTGTGACAGAACCAAGGTTGTGATGCTGGAACGTTACGTATAAACAAGTACATGCATGTTTTTTAGCATTTTTTGACTGAGAAATGGTTAATGTTACAGTGACACCCGTGGAGAGGAAAATTTGTTGAGTGATTACACAGACAATAAAATCAGTGTTCTATAGTCATATTTTCAATTGTTCCCTCCCACTCCCATCATAAACTTGATTTAGAAAATAGAATTTCGCTTCAAGCATCACTTTCTCATGGTTTCCAGAAAAGGGCTTGGAGAATGCATAGGATTCATCTTACTGCATTCTTCTGTCTATAACCGCAGTAGGGGACTGTGGTTGCTGGTAAAGCAGTGCTACACAGAAGTTGTTTTTATTGCCCTCAAAACACTGAATTCAATGGTTACATAACAGAGCATTCAATTTCAGTGACAGATAAGGTGAGGGGAAGATACCAGCCTTCCCTGAGATACCACTTTATTGGAGCAAACAGATCAACTTCTTGGACTAACTGCAAGTATGTATTTCAACGTAACTTTTCTTCATTTTTGTTCAAGCCGCATCAATCTCCTGACCATCCTGATGGAAGTGAACAAGGAAGTGGGAGCAAGAGTATTAAAAGGGTGGAAGCAGATGCCAAAGGTATCATCAACCCTACGGAAGCATTTGATCTTCCAAATTCCACAGTCTCAGCCAATTGGAAAGTAGAAAAATAAGAATACACTTGGTTAGGAATAACATCTGGAATGAACTTCCACAGGGAAGCGAATTTGCAAGAGAAACTATCCAGATCTCTGTAGTTAGCCCCAGTCCTTCAAGGGGCCATGGGACCTAAATTTTCCAATAACCATATTTAATCAGTCTTCTGGCACCTGGGACTGTAACAGTCTGGTAAGACCATGGAGGAGCTCAGATCAGCCTTTAGAGTCTGTTCAGTCTGGATGTCACCTGAGGAAGCACACTACTTCCAAGTAGTATGATTTTTAAGAGTTACTGGAAATGCCAATGGATGTTCTATTTCTGCCTGAATTGTGGTAAGTCCCTGAAATCTGAAGAAAAGAACAGATAAATTCAGAATGCAGGATCTCTTCCCAGGGAGCATGTCTAAGTTTGTAACTGATATGCCCAGAAGTGAATCATTGGCTGTCTCTGGAAGATGTGTAATTTTTAATGGAAAATAACATCCCTGTCCAGAAGGACCAAAAAAAGATAATGATGATTTGGTTCTTTCCCTCCAAGTATTTGTTTTACTTTATGTTATTCCTTTACTTGGCTAAACAGCACCACTGTCAATAGTAAGGGTTCTACTTGTGTTTTTTCTCCGAGCTCTTAGGGGACAGTCTCTTTTGAATGGCCATTGACTGCTGGAACGCAGGTCCCATTCCATTAGATCTACAACTCTGAGATGCCTTCTCTTCCTGGCAGCTGGCTCTAGCTCCTGTGGACTCTTGTTTCTGTTGTAATAAATACGTTTGGTTTTCACATCACCTTTCTTTGTGGTGTGTTTCTCCTTTGGAAGAGCTGACTGAGGGACAGTCAGCATGACAAACACTTTTACGTCAGCAGAACTTATTTTGTTCTCCTTGAAGTATTCAGTGGCAGTTGCTTGAGGGGCAGTGTATTGATATCCCTTCATTAGCAGCTGGAGAGATGGTAGGAAAGAGTAAGTTTAAATTCAGGACTTTCATGATAATGGCAGCTGTTGCAAGTAAGGCTGTTCTTACCTCGCATCCTCAGCAGGGCTTAGGTGATGTGTGGGAGCTGCGCTATATTCTGGCGGCTACATTCTTTTTGAGTTCATGACAAGATAAGGGATGGATCTGAGACAACACTTTGTAACTTCTTTTTTTAGTTCGTATCTTTTGGAAATCCATGTCTAGCCACAAAGCAGGAGTTCTTTATTCAATCCTGTTTGTGTTCTTGAAGCAAAGCTTATTTTTTTTTTCTAATTCCGCAAAATGTGTTGGCAGTTGCACTTTGCTCCCCTTACCCTTTTTCACCTTCCAAGTTAAAGAGAATGCCCACTCTTGGAATCACAGTGCTGTTCACACAGGTTTCATAAATAATAGATGTTACAAGCACTATGTAAATGAGAGTGCTGTGAATTAAGGAATAAGGCTGAAGTACGGTTTGAAGGTTTGCTTGGCATAACTAGGCTGCTTTTAGCATAAGTTAGCAAATATTGCAAGTTTTTGTTTTTTCTAACTTGGCTGACCACAAACAGGGGCCTGCCCCACTGCAGGGGTATGATAAGTAGCAAGACAGCTGTTTCTAGACACCTATGCATGTAGCAAACATAGAGGCCAGAGCAATGTAATCTTGGAGAGGGAACTTATCCCCGAATAACAACGGGGTTCTGAGAGGGTGGTAGAGTGTGATAATGAATTATCAGAAAATAATGAATATGTTAATTAGTTCCCCAAAATAGCGTGAATGTGTATGTATAACGTGCAAATATGTTGTTAAACTAATTTCACCTGGCTTGCACATTTGGAGGAGAGATCCCCTGTGCATCCAGCACTGCAATAAAGAATCCCTGTTGAATAGTCACCCCGACTATTGAGTCCTGATTTCGCCTTTCACAGCAGCAGCTGTTTGTGGCAAAAGTTACCAGAAGGTGCTAGCAGGTATAGTACAGTTCTGTGGCTGACATTTGGTTAGCCATTCAGGAAACGTGGCAACAATTTATTTACATTTTTATAATATTTTCATAAATTAGACCTTGATATGAAGTTAGTAATTGGATTTGTGAATGTTGGTTTATGAAAAGGAAATACAGCTTAAATGAAATAAATGCTTCCTCTGGGAGGAACTTGCTGGAAGATGACAGCTACTCCAGTAATGAAGTCATGAACCTACAGCATGTCTTTTTTTTTTCTTCATAATTCTCTGTGTCAGAGTTCAGCACTTGGGCCGAATTCTTTCATATATTCCACACGAGGAAGAATGGGATATCAAATTTACTTATTTGGTATATTTGGTGCCTTGTAGGATTTTGATTTAGTGGAGTGATACAGCAACATACTGAAATCATGACACGAGTATAATTGAGCAATTGCAATATTCAGTTGACTCACAATACAAAGATGATTCTCATTACCCATCTCTGCTCACCGTCATGACATTGGGCATCCTCAGTCTCAATAGTACATGTGGGCTGAAGCCAGCGGAAGCCCATTGCTCTTTTCAAAGTTTAAATGTTTCATCAGTTGTCCAGTTGTTATACTTTCATGTTGGGCTGAGCCATGTGAATGGACCCCTCCATGCTGGTCTCACTAGCTCAGGAGGATGCTGTTCTTCCTTTGTTATTTGTCTTGGGGAGCCTGATGATTCACAGGTGCAGCTGTCTTTTCTAAAACTAAAGTTACACTCCAATCTCCTTGATGTTGAGGTAAATTGAGCTTTCTTTGCAAGACCATTGGATTTTTGCCCTGCCCCTTTGAGCTGCCCGCTGCTGGGGGAGTTGTGCTTGGCTAGTCACACCCTGTCCTTAAATTGGCATGGTGTTTTGTTCTGCTTGTTAAAATCAGGCTGCCTCCATAGCTAATGTTACTGCCGGCTGATGAAGGCCTACTAGAAGGGAGAGAAAACCCCATCAACATCCTCTAAAGGACTGCAGGAAGCAGCCACGCTGTGAATGCGTGTGT
This sequence comes from Thinocorus orbignyianus, assembly GCA_013400375.1. Lineage (NCBI taxonomy): Eukaryota > Metazoa > Chordata > Aves > Ciconiiformes > Thinocoridae > Thinocorus > Thinocorus orbignyianus. Next base: position 140,718 of record VXBW01004283.1, read on the forward strand.
GACTCATGCAGTGATCAAGGAAGGAGAAAATACACTTTCGGTTTTATGGTTCTGAGCAAAGTATGCTCACACAGGCCTGTGGCAGGGTGGCTGATACGTGCTTGCACATGTTTGTGGCCCTTCCACAGAACCGAGAGGTAGGAAGGAAGTTGGATCTGCAATGTTCTAACTCTTTTTTTTCCTTCTATAGCACAACTTGGAGAATGGTGAGGGGCAATTGCCCTTCCTCTCTGAAAGTCCCTCGGCTATAGTTCCTTTGCCTGTCTCCCTTTTCTTCAGCTCCTGGCTAGGAAGCCAAATGCTGAAGCAAACCAATCCCGGCGCTCAATTCTGTGTTTTGTTTTCAGCCAGCAGAAGCAGTACCACCAGAAAGTGGAGTCAGAAGGCTGGTAGGAAAGCAAAGTTGGTGAGTTGAAGCCCTGCAAGCTTAAGCTTGAAAGCTGGCAAGCTCAGAGCAATGCTGTTTGAAAAAGGAAATGCTTGAAAGAGTTGGGGAGGACTGTTAGCTGCAGAGTCAGAAGTAATGTTACTCAGTGGTGTGAGTCACTGCCCACGTATTTGCATCTTGCCACCTCTCCATTCAGTGTAACATCAGGTTCCCAGAGGTCTGTTTACGCCCACCTCCCGTGGGGAGTGTGTCACTCGCTCCACCTGCGTGGTTCAGGGTGACTTGTTAATGTGCTACTCTTGGGATGGGCTAGTGGGACGTGTGAGGAGCCTGCTCGTGTTCAGATCACTGCCAGCTTCTCCTGCTGCACGGACTTCTGTAAGTATGTTTTTCCCCCACCTATATAAGGGTTCACTCTTACTTCTCAAACTGGTTGCAAAATTTAGGTACTGCGGAGTTTTGGTTAGGTGAACTGTTGGCTATGTCTGTGATCTGTAAGATGACAGGAAATTTTCCTGCAGGAATTCTTGAAGCCTAGGGAAAAGTGGAAACAAAATGCATGCAGTTGAGGAGATCAAGCTATGCAGCAGGGAGTCCAGAGCTAGATTTATCACCGGAGAAGTTGTTTGTTCAGCCCTTGCTTGTTACTCTTTTTATTCTGACCCGTAACAAACATGGGCTCATTCTCTCTGAAATTGTTCAGATTTGCCTCTTTTCAACTAGAGCTGTGTCAAATTATGAACAGAGAATAGCATGCTTAATCTGCACTGACTTCCGTGCAACGCCCTAAAAGAATGTACTTGAGATCTTCGGGAATTCCCAGTTACTCATTTCTGTGTGTCCTTTCTGTAATTGCGCCTTTTCTTGTCACCGAACCCGTTCTGTTATTGACAACCGCAGGAATTCTCCAGGCCCCAAAGGTGGCTGCCTCTTCATTTCTAGCTGGGTGCAACGTTATTCTGGTCACGCCTTCTCAGCTTGGCCCAGGTCTTTTACACTAATTTTGTATTTGTTAGGCCACTTTGGGTTTAGGCCTGATTTGCCCAGGCATATCAATACAAAGAGAAGGATCCATGCCTCCTTCAGTCTATTTACTAGGAAGTGCTTGTTTTAACATGACTTGAGGGCGTATTAGCTCTTGGGGTGTTAAAAAGTGTCTTGTCCTATTCAGATTTCTTCTACCTTTGACCCACCTTGCCACACATGCAGTAATCAAATATCTTATGTGGGGTTTTGAACGTTGATAGGCCACTTCTATGAAAACAACGTGAAGATTTTTACCTAATATATGGTCAACTGTTTTATCTTGATTTTGATACAGAAGGGACTCTGGTTTTAAATCAGTGCTTAGCAAAAACACTGTTTCTTTTATTTGGAGAGCATGGGGGCTCTGAGGGTTGCTCTCCTGCTCAAGGTGAGCACTAAGGTGTTAATGTTCGTTTTCAGAAGGATGAAATGCCAACTGGTAAAATACCTTCTCTCTTCCCTCCCACTGTTGTGATATACCATCTATTGGAGAGGGCTGCACAGGAAGGTGTATCAAAGGTGCTGCACCATCCCAAGGTCCTAAGCCATCACACAGTGCTCCTGCAAGCCTGCTCCTGTTGCTAGAAGGGAGGGCTGGGAAGGGACCTGGTTCCGGAGCTGGTGGCTGTTTAAGTACAGGTCCCACCAGCCGCACGGAGCAGGCTGCACTGCCTGCCAGCAGCCCCGAAAGGCTGGCGAGGAGGAGGAAGTCGAGCGGGTGGCGTTATGTGTGAGCCGCTTTCTGTTTGTGTTCAAACGGCAGTGAGTTGTGAGCGCCCTTAAACTGGAGAGAGGCGCCTGCGGGAGAAGCTGGGGCAGAGGCAGACCTTTTGACCTGCGCCCGGCGGGTTCAGCTCTCCCCAGGACGGGCTCCAGGCCAGTCAGTGCTTCACGCCGCGGGCGCAGGGGCCCTGGGGAAGAAGCCCCCTTCGGCAGACGCGCAGATTAAAGCTGAGCTTGTGGGCTGGCTTGTTTCAGGCAGGAATCCGCCAGGAACTACAGCCCCCGGGCCCCTCCCGCTGCGGGGCCATGGAGCTGCCCCGGCCGCGGCTGCTGGCGCTGGGCGAGGAGCTGGGCGAGGCCGAGCTGGCGGCACTCAAGTTCCTCAGCCTGGAGCACGTCCCCGTGAAGAGGCTGGAGGCCATCCAGAAGGCGCAGGACTTGTTCGAAGCGCTGCGGGAGAAAGGCATGGTGGGTGCGGCCGACCTGTCCTTCCTGCGGGAGCTGCTCTACCGCATCGGCCGCATCGACCTCCTGGTGGCCTACCTGGGCTCCAGCCAGGAGGAGGTGGCGACGGAGCTCCGGATCCCAGGCAGGGCGAAGGTGTCAGCCTACAGGTGAGCGAGGGGCGGTGCGGGTCCCCCGGGCGGTGCGGGTCCCCCGGCACCGGCTGCCCCCCGCCAGCGGCCGTGTCGCAGTTCACCGCGGCCGGGCCGGGGCTCGGGGGCTCCCGGGCACCTTCCCAATGGGAGCGGGTGCTTTTCCTGCGGAAAGCTGGCGTTTCTGCCCAGTGAGGGGGTGAAAGCTGAAGCCGCGCCGTTCTGAAGCGCTGGGGAGCCCCCAGAGGCCGGCCCGCCCGGGGCTGCCGCCCTGTCCGTCTGTCCGTCCCTGCTCTACAGAAGGTTGCAGCGGCGTTTTGATTTTAAGAGAACAGATCTTTCTGATCGCAGCTGAAAATGGTTTGACTTCAGGCTGTTCTGGGACTGACATCCTCCCCCCACTAAAAAAGATAAAAAAGGGGGATGTGTGCTCGGGAAGGGGGCAGTTGTCCCATTGTGCTGGGGAGATGGTGAAGCAGTGTCCTCTGCTTCTCTCTCTAGATGCCTGCTCTTCCAGCTGTCAGAAGACATCACCAAAGATGAGCTGAATTCTTTCAAGTTTCTTTTGGGGGAAGAACTACCAAAATGCAGGCTGAACCCTAAGATGGTAAGAACTTCTTTAATCCTTTTTTTTTTGCTAGAAGGGGAACGAGTGTCATTCTTCTTATGGTGAAAACACCGTAAGAAAAGCGTGCAGCTGCAGAGGGGTTTCAGGCTTTGCGACGCCTGGGACCTGCCCGCGGGTTCTGCAGCAGTGCCCCAGCGCGGGGCCAGCCCTGCAGCAGCAAAGAGGCCCTTTGTGTCCGTGCAGTGTACGGGGCATACGGGACCTGGTGGCTTTGGTCAACAGAAGACTGATGAGCACATTCACCCATCTTGACCAAGCAATTTTCTTTTGGCTGCTTTCTAAGCCATTATCAAACTCTTGTAACGTCTTCCCTCTTTTCTTCAAGGAGAGACTGTGACCATCTAGTGAGAGCTGTTCTGTTGGGGTGACCACTGTGCTCTGGCACTCTCTGTTTGGCAAGAGCTCCTGTCCTTTGGGTCCCCTTTTGCGTCAGAGCAATCTCTACACCATACTTGTATGGTTATGCTCGTTTTTGCCATTGCTCAAGATGGTGATTCACTGGAAGTCGAATGAAAGCATTCATTAAAATGACATTATATATTTGGTGTGATAACCATTACATCTCCTGGATTAGATCTTGTTAGATCTTGGTATCTCTGAGCTGTGGAAGGGAAATAAGTATGTTTTGAGAACATTTTTGTACTTACAGTACTTGTAGATTTTGTTGAACTAGGTTTAATTGACTCAGCTGAGGTCTCAGCTGAGCTACCGGTCAGCTGGACCGACCCTCTGGGTCGCATGTGCTGTCAGTACATTAAGGCTTAGGTGCTCGTGCTGCAGCATCCCTGCCAGCGGCACAGATGTGTCCTAAGAGCAAATACCTCTCCGATTACCCAGACAACGCTCGACGTTTTCACTGAGATGGAGAAGAAGGGGATTTTGGGAGAAGACAACCTAAGTACCCTGAAGCATCTCTGTGCAGATATTAAGAGCCTGTTGAAGAGAATTGAAGAGTATGAATTAAACCTACTTGGTAAAACAAAAAGGCCTCTTTTCCATAGTTGTTATTGAAGTCACATATAGATACCATATAGGACTAATAATGAATGCTTTTCAGGTAAAGAAGAGACGCTTATTACAGAGAAACAGAGGGGTAGCACAGGAGGCCCTGAAGGTAATGGAAACTCTCAAAAAATTAATACTTAGATTTTTCATTCTTCAGCTTTCGGGTTCTATACCACTTGCATCTCCCTTCTTTACACAGGTGCCTCTAAAAAATGATCAAGTATTCAGCTACTAACTGATCACAATAAATTTTACTTCCTGTAAATTGATTATCTAGTGGTTTATAGCTTACAGGAACAGCCATTCAGCCGCAATTCAGTGTTATCAGAGAACGCTGCGGAGACAGAGAATAAAATCAGAGCTGCTCCTTTCTCTAGTGCTACATTCTGTACCTAAACTTTTTTGTCTGTGTTCAGCCCATGCCGGATGGCTGGTGTCACCCATGTCACCTGATTTTCCTGTCAATTGGAATGAATCTTCCCAGGTAAGGCAGTTTGGTTCTCAGAAACCTCATATTTTGTCTTAGATCGTCCCTCCATTGGGTGAACAGTTATTATGAAAGCCCAACACTTAAAAGCACTGTCTAGAAAAAGAAAAAAGCACCACTCTGTAACATCTCTTATTATGAAACTAATCACAGGCAGCAGCTACTGCAGTGTTAAAACTTCAGAAACATTTGCAAGGGTAGCGAGAGAGGCCGAGTTTATTATAGCAGGAAACAGGCAGCTGGCAGATGGTTGGGTATGAAGGTGAGCGCAGCATCCCGTGTGGGCTGAGCGTGATGCTGTGGGTCCGTGGGGGGACTGTCACGCTGTGCACAGAGTCTGAAAGGTGGTGGGGACAGTGCCCTGCCAGGTTCTGGGAGCAAAGCCATGCAGGGAGAGCTGCCTAGAGAGAAAGCCAGCTGGTTGTTTGCCCTGCTGTGCCACTAGCAAGGGCCGAGAAGCACCTGGAGGAGAGTGCAGTAGTTTCACCTAAATAGTCTTTCTTTTCAGAGTCTGGAAGCCTACAAAATGACTAGCCGACCCCGTGGAGTGTGCGTGATCCTGAATAATCACAGTTTTGAAAAAGCCAGGAATGCAGTGCCAAAACACAAATTCTTGAAAGATCGGAATGGGACAGATGTGGATGCAGGTACAGTGAATATTAAAGATGAGTTTGTGTATCTTCAAAAAAGAAACCTGATTTTTTTTCTGTGTAAAGTCTGAATTTCAGTCTTCCCTTCCTGGGTTACTTTTTTTTTAGTGTCCAAGTCAGCTCGCTTTCCTGTGCTGACAAACCCTAATCAACTTGTCAAGCGTTCCCCGGCTGACTGGGAACAATTCAGCAGCATTTTGCTATTTTACTGAGTTTACGGCAACCTTGGCCTGGGCAGCCTTATGCATACTGCTTCTGCAATATGCAGAATCAGAACCAGATTTGCTGCTGAAACAGAATCGGGCAGTTGTTTAACATAAAACAGAATTTTAAAAGATCGTTTATCTCTAGAAATGCAATTTGCAGTTGCAGATTCCAACTTTCATGTAATGAAACAGCTCCAATTCCCCTTCTGTTTGCTTTCCAGCGGCTCTGGAAACGGTCTTTAGGAAACTTCATTTTGAAGTAGAAAAGCACAGAAACCTCACTGCAGAGGAAATACGTAAGACTGTGGAGATTTACCAGTGCAAAGACCACAAGGACAGAGACTGTTTTGTTTGCTGTATCCTATCTCATGGGAAAAAAGGTGTTATATATGGTGTTGATGGGCAGGAAGTACCTATCCAGGACCTGACCCTTTCTTTCACTGGACAGAATTGCCACTCACTTACTGGAAAACCAAAAGTCTTTTTTATTCAGGCCTGCCAAGGTGATGCTTGCCAGAAAGGTGTGACCATCGAAACAGATTCTGGAGAGCAAGATTCTTATGTAGAAACAGATGCAAGAGTTCAGCTTGACTGCATCCCGGAAGAGGCAGACTTCCTCCTGGGCATGTCTACCCTCCCTGATCACATTTCCTTCAGAAGCCCAACGGCGGGGACCTGGTACATACAGGCTTTGTGCCAGCACTTGATGGAAAGCTGTCCGCGGTAATTATGATTCCTTAAACTCCTTGGCAACACGCGTATTTTCCTTCTGAATGAGAGGAGTTTGATTTGGGTGCAGAGGGAGGTGATGCACAGCGGCTGTGCTTGCCCAGTGAAAGCAGTGATGTAGGACACGGCCACACTAACTGCTTTGGAGCCTGTTTAAAACAGGAGCCATTAGTACTGGTGATCAAGATATATGAGAAGGTGGTAATTTTTCTGATGGTAACACAACAATCTTGCTAACACAAAACATTCCTCTGTTTTTTGCAGTGGAGAAGATATTCTCACCATCCTGACAGCAGTGAATCAAGAGGTGAGCAGGAAGACTTGTGAGCCAAATGCAGATAAGCAGATGCCACAGCCCAGTTTCACGCTGAGGAAAAAACTCATCTTTCCTGTTGACTAAATGGGAGGGAACTGCATGGCAGAGGGAACTGCAGCAGCCTGGAATGGGCTGGTACCACCTAAGAATTTGGTAAAATGTAGCAGACTGAATTTCACTTGCCAAGGAACAGAAGCCTTAAGAAATTAGAGTTAATATGTATGACACTTTATACTTATTGTGTCTGCTAACTGGAATTTGTTCAGTGTCCTCTGTCATCTGTACCGCATTGCTGTTGATTTAGTAAGTTATCTTCCTAATGCAAACTTTTAAGACAACTGTTACGAAGCCTTGTGTATTTTATGCCTTACTTTTGCAAAATAAATGGGGGAGGGCCACACTGCAAATTTTATAGGATATAATCAGCCCACATCAGTGTCTTTTGTTACTTATCCCCACCACTTAAAATCATTCATTTTTAGTGTCTTGGTACACCTCAAGGAAGAGGTGGACTGGACTTCAGCGTCCTCAGCAGGACGTGGCTGTGACCTGTTAGAGTATCCTCTACCTACAGTAGTTGTAACAGTGAAAATCAATGTTTGTAGATGTCCTGTTAGCCTGTATTCACTTACCTTGCTGATCTTCAAGTCCCAGTTCTAGGCACAGCAAAAGAAAAAGTAGATAAGCCAAATCAGCACCCGTAAAAACATTTTTCTCTTGCTTCCTGTAATCACTATGCCCACAGAGCCGGGGAGTTTTATGAGCTCTGAGTAGAAACTAAAGCTGTGTTACTGTCTCTGTTTTGAGTGAGACATTCGTTCTGTTACACTCTTGTTTCAGGGTGTTCCTTGGACTCTTCTAATGAATACTTCTCTCTTTTTGCAGACATAAACTGGTACCAGATAGGGGCAGAGAGATTCCAGTCTGTGAGAATAATTAGAACCTTAACAACTGGCAGAGGCAGCAAGCAGTTACAGAACCAGGCAAATCTGTGCTTCCAAATTCTATGATTAATTTTCCAAGATAGTTGTTGATGCTCACTTACGGATTCATCATGAAACCAGTGAGTTGTGCCCAAGCAAGGACAGCTGATACACAGAAGTGTGTCTGTTACTGGGACATGGCAAACAAGTGTACTACTCCATGGGCAAAATAATGAATGCAACTTGTTTTACTGTGGATTTTCTTCCTAGATTCTCTTTCTCTCCACACATACTGCTCAGCACTTTACCTTTCACAAGTTGCCTGTGCTCTTCAGCAACTTCCAGTTCTGTGCGTAGGTTCTGGGCTCCCTTCGTCCCCCGGTACAGCAGCTCTCCTGCCTGTCCCGCTGTGGGTTCGGCCAGGGGCCAGGCAGAGCAGAAGTACCAAACTCTCTCAGTTCCCTTTCTTGTAGAGGAGGAGGCTGGAGCTTCTTTTGTCTGCATTCTTCACAAAATTTAACTGAGCCAAGAGATCTTGAAGTCGGAGGTGCCTGACTGACATACTCGGACAACTTTTTCCTTACAAATCAAAAGGAAAAAGACAGAGACAATACAAATAGTTGGCTACGTTCAAGGAACTAGTTTTCTCAGGAGTTCACACATTAAAAGATGGGGGGGATTTTCCAGCAAGATTTAATGCATGCCATAAACAAGGTCTTATTAGAAATCTCATTAGGAATTTTTCATCAGTTAGGAATCAAATCTGGCAATTATCAGTGTCTACAGTTAGTCTTATGATGTAAAGCAACTGCCATCTAGCCCATTCACCAGGAGCCCTTACAGCTGCACAGACCAATTGCACTCATTCATATGAAAGACACAGTTCTGGCTCACACTGACTTGAGGCATCATCATCATGATGTCCCTCCCCTTGATGCTATTTTACAATCCTAACAATCAAGAACAAAGACAGAGTCTTGGGTAACTTAACCTAAAATCTTAACTATAAACACAAGTACACAGAATTTTGCGCAAAGTTTTGCCAGTACTCAGCTTTTCTTTGGCAGCTGCTCTCTTAACCTTCAGTAATTTCCAGAAATGTTCTTGCAAGCAAATGGCCAGATCTGTGAGCCTCTTGAAGCGAGCTCTGAAAGCAACATGTAAGGAAAACACACACATACAGATCTCTTCACAGCAGAGCAATCACATCTGCCTGTGGTACTACTAATGGTTCTGATGACACAATGCAGTGAAGGGGGGGGACAGCTCAGTGCTGCCCTTCCCTTTGGGCATGTGTTCCCTTTCTGTCTGTTCCCCATGACTCAGCTGGGAAGAACAGCATTTAGCAGTCTTTTTCACTACAAAGTTTTTCTTTGTTAGCTTGAAATACATGAGAACTGGTGAGGTAATTAGAGCCTCAAGCTCAAATGAAACAGAACCAGGTTGTGGTTTAACCTCAGTAGGCAGTTCAGCCCCACACAGACACTCACTTCCCACTAGTGGGATGGGGGAGAGAGTAGAAAGAGTTAAAGTAAGAAAACATGGGCTGAGATAGAAACAGGTGAATAGGTAAAGCAAAAGGTGCACACGCAAGCAAAGCAAGGAATGCATTCGCTACTTCCCATCGGCAGGCAGATCTCCAGCCATCTCCAGGCAAGCAGGGAATCATCACGCATAACTGTTACTTGGGAAGATAAATACCATCCCTCCAAACATCCTCCTGCCTTCCTTCTTCTTCCTCACTCACTTCTATTGCTGAGCATGACGCCATACGCTATGGAATATCCTTTTGGTCAGTTGTGGGTCAGCTGTGCTGGCTGTGAAGCAAAGGCCTTGCTGGTGCGGTAGCACTGCTCGGCAATAAGGGCCTGTGTTGGCAACACTGTTCTCAGCACAAACCCGGAACACAGCACCGTACCAGCTGCTATGAAGAAAATAAAAACTCTACCCCAGCCAAAAGCAGCACACGGGTTTTCTGTTTTTCCAAGTCATTTGGAAATTTCTGCTACAAGCACAGCTTCACTTGGCTTATCCAAACCTACGCACAGAGCTCAACCACGAGAGTAACAGGTATTTTCAAGTGGAGACTCCAACCGACACAAAAGGCCTTATTTGTGTTCACTTCTCCTTTGTCTAAAATGCTATTTAAAAAGGCCCTCCCTCCTGAGAGACTATCAAAAATACTTCTTTCAGCAGTATGACCAACTAAAAGGAAAACAAGAAGGGTTATCAGGGCATTTCCAAGTCTCATCCATGCAGAATCACCTGCAGAATTTCTTTTCAGAATTGCCAGCACCCCCTTGATTTAAGTGGCTTAACAAACCTTTTTTCTCCTGGAAGCTCTTCCTTGCACCTTCTTCAGGCACATCTGAGCTTCTGTCATCAGTTCTGGCTTTTTTTTTCCTGCAGCTTCATCTCTCTTGCTGCAGAGAGCACGTGGCCAGAAATCCCAACTCGACCAGGTTCCTGTGTTGCCACCCAGCTGCCTCTGGCTGTAGCACTTCTCTAGCGTGGGACACAAGTCCTAACGCCGTTAGTTAAGCTGGTAACACGGGCCTTTGTTCTGAAGATGTGCAAATACAAATGCAAACATGTTAAGCACTCATGCATAAATACAAGGAATATTAAGAAACGGTGTAAGTTACCTGCTTGCTGCTGAAAGAAACTCTGTCAACGTCTCCTGCAAGCCCGATGCTGGTGTTCCCATTCTGCACTGCTGAAGGAACCAAATGTTTCAGGAAAAACGATGAGAACCTTCCAGCCTGAAATGCGAGTGCGGGGGCCTGCACTGAAGGTGGTGAGCACAGCCTCAGCCTGGCACGACGGGCAAGAGTTTGGCACCTCTGTGCCCAGAGAGCTTCGGTGAGACCTACACAAAGGGAGTACTCTTCAAGGGACGAGTAGCTTGGTTTCAATCTCTACCCCCCTTTTATCACAAATACAGTGACATATATTTGTGACAAAAATATTCAGCTATTCTCTCTAGAGCTTGATAAGCTGTTCTTCATTTGTGCAGGTTTTCATTGTCAAGGGAAAGGCTCGCCAAGCAGCAGCAGCAGGTGCTCTGTACACATTCTGTTCTACATTCAGGTATCACATCTACTGCGCGAGTCAGAGGGCAGCTCGCACTGCGCATCTGCCACCTCCAACTGCCCAGGTATAAACGCAGCGGCAAACAGCTCAGCACAGCCTGGCCAAGTTTCCAAATCAATTTCTCCTCTTTTACACCCATAACTTGCGCAGATACCAACTCACTAAGTTCGTTTACAGTATAACAATCACTATATTTTAGCCAAAATAAGCCTAATTTCAGGTTTATTATAGAACACTAGTATAGAAGATGACAAATGACACGAGATGACAAATATATGGAAAAATGGCATGTTATACATGTTTATTATCAAATTTACATTCCACTATGAAACAACAGTAAGTGCAAAAAGCAGATGGAAAAAACACCATGAAGTTCCCAGACCATTCAAACGTTGTGTGTCATCCCCTCCTGTAACAGCCAAGCGAGGCTCAAGCCCAATATTCTCCTTCCCTCTTTGCTGCTGTTTGACTCCCATAGACTTTATCACAGGTATTTTGAGCACGCAGGCATCAGTGAGTTTATCAAAAACAGTGAAACTAGAAAACTATGAATTTGTGCTTGGTTTAAGCCAATCAATAAAAGTAGATATTACAAGAATTCCCTTCTGTCTCTTAAAATTTTCACAAGCATCGTAAGTCCTTTCTAGCATCTGTTTTTGTCTCAAACCTGCAAGCTATCAGAACCTGTCTGAAATGTAATATTCCATTCCTTCTCATTCTACCTCCTGCTCAACCAAACCACATCTGTGCAGGATCTCAGCTACCTTAGTCACACAAGTTTGTCTCCTCTCTATGGGAAGCAACAGAAGCCAAATCAGTTCCTAGAAAAGTTTGTGTTCTAGGTTTTGGCACAAAAGAGGAAACTTGGCAGAAGCACGGGTTTTGCCTGTTGCTGCAAGCTAGGCACATCTATACAAAATGCAATGACAATTTCATTGACGCTGCACCACAGGATCAACCGACCGGATAAAGATGCAAACACAATGGTACACAGATTCTTCCATATTCTTCTCGCCTTGTGGAAAGTATCTGATGATGCATCACCCTAAGAAAACAGACAAACCTCTCGACATATCTACAGTATTGTTTGAACTGAACCAGTTTATATTGTTGGGCTACGGAACATGGAAGCTTCCCAAAGAGAAACATGCATTTAAATTAATGTGCTTTTAGATGAATTTTAACTGAAACCTGGTCTGCTACAGGAATTCTGATTCAGCTGATTTGCCACTTCTGCTGATAACACACAGCATGACCCAATGGCTAGAGTTATCTGACGAAGCTAGTTAGAAACACAGTGTAACACCTTCAAAAATTTATCTGTAACTTACATGTATTCCTATAATAAACACACAAAATGGACATACTTTTGACATGCTATCCACTTCCCTGTTGACACCAAACTGCCTCATCTTTCGTTAACTCACTCCTGTTGTTTCCCTAGAAGTTACAAATACGCAGTGGATGTACCCGTCTCGGTTCCCTGGAGAGCAAAACTGCCTCCCCACACTCCTGCCACTCTTATTTAGGTTGGCAAAACCCAATGCACAGCTAAGTACGTACAAACATAAATACTTACATGAAGAAATTAAATATTTTTCATTTTAAAATCAAAATTAACCCGTATATAGTATTTTAAATAAAATTCACCTTTTATAAGTGTAATATTTTGCTTCGAGAGCAAAAGGCAACTCCAGGAATTCCTGAATATTTCTGTGCGCTGCTGACAGTCAAGTTTCTGCTAAGAATCCCTGTGCAAGTTTGCAGTGGTTGCTCCTTTTCCTTTTACAAAATACGACTGTTATATCAAAGAGTCACATCACAAGATCTACAGAACTGTAAAAGCAGAAAGGCCACGTTACAGATTTCCTGTAGAGCAGGATAAGAAGCTTTCTTTTCTTGCCCTACGCTGCTCAGCCCTGCAGCAACAGGGGTACCAATCATGGCAGATGCGCCTTGCGGCACATGCATATCAGTGTAATTACACTGATGCTTCACACCACACCCCCGACAGGCAGCAGTTATGTCCCACATACATTGTAACAAGCAAGGTAAACTTTGACAGCTTTATCTAATATGGAAACTAAACTTTACAATAATTTTTAAACGCTGGTAGGTACAGAGAAAAATTACATAAAGACTAAGAACCTGTTTCTGTTCAGGTCACTAGTGAAGATGCATTCCTCCAAGGAATTTTGGGCAAACTTTTTTTCTTCTTTAAGTTACACTATAAATCTATTGTAGATTATTCAGTTATGACTAGAGCCTTGGACAAGAAGGAATCATAAAAGTAGCATGGTCAGTAATACTTTGCTGATTATCACTCAGAAATCAGATTTCTAACATGGACTTCTCTTTTGAGATGGAAAGTCTTCCTCAGCTTTGTTCAGAATCAGGTTCAGAACTGCTCTCCATCATCAAAATACAGGATTTCAATGCAGACAACCTTGATTTACGTTCATTAAAATGAACAAAAAAATTTTTTCAAAAAAATACAGAGAACGCTAACTTTGATCTCCCTGTTTCTGAATAAAGACCTGTAAATTTTGCTCTTGATGAAATCTTTTAAACAAAATCCTGCCTAAAATCAGGAATCAGTGAAGGAAAGGCATGAAGTTTACTGCAAGACTCTCAAATACACGTGGTGTCTGCCTGTCAAGAGACGAGTGAGGTTACTGAATTTCTGACACTTGTCTTGAAATAAACGTTGTCCACTTACATCAGATAAAAGCAACACTTAATCAAGCACCTAGATTTTATTTCCTTTTGCAACACTGAAATGTGCCTGAGATTTTTTTTTATGTGTGTGCAAAAATACCCTCATTTAAAAAGATGTAGAGCACACTCTGGAAAGATTTCTTAGCTTGAAGTTTTCACCCTAATACATACTTTTCTGCTTCTTAATTCTTATTCATTGCACCTTCCTCTGTGTGCTTCAGAAACTCTGGAAAGAAATTAACTTCTGTTAATACCTCACTACCACAATTGCACTCTTCCAAAATATAAATCCTGACCACCAGTTTCTCCGTTTGTAAACAGAAGTATTGTTTTCTTACAAAGAGCTAAAAGTTCTCTCCCCTGCTTCCCAAAGTGGGGAGAAATTCAAAAGAGCTCAGTTTCTGAAATGAAAATCACAAGAATGAAAAAGGAATCCAAGTTTGGTTTTGTTTTGTTTTTGCTACAGAGAGAAACTTGGACCAATAGTGCCAGTCAGACTGACAGTTATTTTAATACTATATTTAAATGACACAGTCTGACTGCTAACAACTGGTAAAATACTATGGTAGTATGGCAGAAAAAAGTAGAACAGCATCTGCAAGACATTACTACAGGTTAAAAGGTTAAAATACTGAGAATGTCTGCAATGGTCTCTTATTTTAGCTTACATTAAGACAGATGCTGAAGGGGTTCTCAAAACTAAGCTTTGGTTTATTCTTTGCTGTCTTCCATAAAAGCTCTCTTCCTCAAATCCAAGCAATGTTCTTTCTCTCCTTGGTCCCAACACTCCTCTCTCTTGCGTTTTTAACATGCACTTGCCTTCTCCAACTCTTCTGTAACCCGTCTAACAATGCCCCTACTGGATGTTTGTCCCTTGTGTTATTTGCTATGCTAGAGGTCAATCATTTTTCAGAGCAGTCAGTCCTCCTTCAGGATACCCATTTTCGATGACTGTGTGGAGACTGGAGCTCCCAATGCTCCAATCATGGCCGGAAGACTCTGATTTCTTCTCAGTCCTGCCATTAAATTGCTACCTGCATTTAGGAACACCGCCGAGTCCTGTCTCTGCAAGCTAACCTCTGGCCCCTGGGGCTTTCCATGGTCTTGTGTCTCAGGGGGTTTGACCACCCTGGCAATACCCAGCCTCTTCAGTCTGTCCACCAGGTTCATCTTCAGCTGGCCTACATCAGGAGCATTTCGGGATGGTTTTAGGCCATACATTTCTTGCAAGAATGTTTCTGCTGGTCGAGAAGCCAGGAAATTTTCTGAGTGATGCACTCGAGGCTCAAATGGTGGAGGGGAAGGACAAGGTGAACGCGAGGGAGAATTTGGTGGAGTAGAAGGAACAGGGACAGTTCGAGGGGGCTGCAGCAAAGGCAATTTTTCTAATATGGGGCTGTCATAAACCTTGGCAGAGATGCCTCGTTCTTGCAAAAGTTTAGCCAGACTGCTTGTGCTGCTGAAGGTAGTGGTTGAATCTCTTCTGTTGGTGAGAAATTCCCCAATGCTAAGCCTGTAAGACACAGCTGGAGCGCTCGCTGCTGGGTTTCCAATACTGCTGCCAGTATTTCCAAGCGAAAATGGGGCACTCGCAGAGCTGAAACAAAATAAAAATGAAAGAGAGAAGATGCACACATTAGCCATCTTTATACCTGCTCTGCTTTATAATTGCCTTTTAGTACACAGAAAGCTCAAGAAAAAGCAAACTATTGCTATTAGTGGTGACAGTTTCAGCTTTAGTAGATTCAGAGTTATTGTTCTGCAAAACATTCAGAAGATACGAGGTTGACAGAGAGGTTTTGGTGCAAGTACCAATTAATTTACCTTCTGTGGTCACCTATGTCAACATAGATATCCCATAATAACTTAGTTTAAAAAATTATGACACAGGAAAAAAATTACGGCAGTATCTTTCTTTTTTTCAACAAGTATTATGACACAAGGTATTTGCTGTTTTAAGAGCGTAAATTTACTTCCTTTACATTGCCCAAACCTGTTTTATCCCTCAACCTAGAGAATTTCAAGTTTCCCCTTTGTAATTACAACTATCTGTATGGATAACATCCAATGCTTGCTATTTTTTAAAACCACGTATCAGAAGCCAGAAAGCAACTGTTCAACCCTGTGCAGCAACATTCAGGATGTCAGCAGTCATCCTACCTGGGAGTAACCTGAGTGACATCCGATGGGTGAAGGATCCTACAGGTAGTAAAGGTAAACGTGGAATTTGTGGAAGACAGACACTTCCCTGGATTTGAGGCTGCAACGTGGAGAAATACATCAATTGAAGGCAAAAATAAAGACAGATAAGGACTAATCAAAGCAAAGTTTAAGACAAGGTTATTATTGCCACTAATTTTTTTCTTATAAATAAAGAACAAAGACAGCAAAGACAGCATCATCACAAGGTCAAATACATTCCATGGAGGAAAAGACACTGAAAAAAAGAAAAAGTGGGAAAACCACTAATCCTGCTTCTTACCAGTGAGTGGTACTGCTGCTGAAGTAACAGGTGGCAGGAAAATTCCTGCCACTGGCTTTGCCACTGTACATTTCTTTTCCTCTGGGAAGGACTGTTGCACTTGAAATGTTATACCTCCTTCACCTTCTTCCTCATCATCCTCCTCCAAGTCAGAGATGTGGTACACAGTATCATCAGGCAGAGGGGTAAAACCTTTTGTAACAACACCTGGCCTTGGGTCAAGAATGGTGCCTAGGTTGGGTCGAGCAAGCTGCTGCCAGTGAAAAAGGGTCTGGGATCCTGGTGGGAAAAAGAGAAAAGTCTGAGCGCGCCATCACCTACTGTGGGATTGAGTTACAAGAATTCATGATCAAAACAACGCCAGCCAAGTGGTGCTGACACTGGGATACACGTGGTGCACTTGGAGGGCAATGCCAAGAAAAAGTCTAACATTGAGCACCATACAAGAAATCAAGTAGAAAGTGACACCGATGACCTAGTTGCCACGCAGCCTACCAAATGCTGCTGCTTCTTCTTACTGCCTGGCACACCTAGCTATACATACACCAATGATTTAGTTGGCAAATCAATGTAAAAACTTTTTCTGCCAATGAGAAAGGGATGATCATCCTCTTACCTTCAATGGGTTTGACAATTTGCAACTTTTCTGGCAGAAGGACACGGAGATTACCGGAGCTGGCAGAGAGATCGGTGAATTCTGAGTTTGTACCCAGAGAAAAGGAGCTTTCTGTCGGTGTGCTACAGCCACTGGCCCCTTCCTTCTGCTCAGCCAGCAAATGCATTTTTCGCTCCCATTCCTCCTCAAAGAACTGCTTCTCACTCAGGTAGTTCTGACGACGGAGGGAGAGCCTGTGCAGAGCAGTGACTAAGTCATTGTCCCCAGGGGTTCCTGGCTGGCCACGACTGCGACTGTCTCTGTAAGAAACATCAAATAACAACAGGTATAATGATGGGTATTAAGATCACTGAATTAATTATTTCTCTCTTACGCAGCAAAGGCCTAGTCTGGATTAAGTTTGAATCAGTTCAGAAAGAAGGTAACAGGCTGTGTTTCCTACTTCAAATTCTTCTCAGAACTGCTCTCCTGGGTCTGTGTGTGGCTCTCCAGCTGGTGTACACCGGACTGGAAGGGCTTCGCTGTCATAACAACACTTGACCGGTTGGATCCAGGGATTGGCAGTGGGGCAGGAAAGGAAGAGGAACGGCCACGAATGACATTAGCAACCTTGACAGTGTCAAATACTCGTTTCTGTTGATCCCTGCAGAAAAGACAAGCAAACAAATGTGGTTTTCAGAAGCATTTTGGAAAGAGATGTTATAAAGAAGAAGCTCTAATAAGACTTTCAGAGGTCTGCAGAGACCTGCCTAAAAAGATTTAAGCCAGAAAACCAGGATTGCCTAAGACACTCACATTTTCAGGAGTACAACTCTATTAAATATCAGAATTACCACTTACTGCAACCTGAGACCTGAACCTCTACTGATAATCCCTTGACAACATACAGGAACATGTATTTTATTTATTTAATTCATATATGCTTTCAGAAGCATGTATTTAATTTTTATTACTTCTTGCTCTGAAATAAGAGATCCAGGAACAAGTCTTCAGGGCTTTGGAAGCTGCTATCAGTCTCTCAGCTATAATTTTATTTGCCTGAGATTTTTTCTATAAGCATTAAAAGGGATAAAACTAGTGTTGTGCATCAGAGAATTTCCATAGAAAATGTCATAAATTAAAGAATGAAATAATATCCTTTTAGCAAATTCCCAACTTCCTCAGAGAATCAAATAAAAGTAGCAGGTTTCAAAGCTGAAAAGATTACCAAATACTACAAAGCTTTTTTTTAATTAAATTACATAGAAAATTTATTATAGAGGAAACATTCACATTAACAGATTTCCAGAAACCAGTTTCACCTTACTTAATACAAGCACATGGAAAAATATCAGAATAGCACAAAGAGAACTGAAGACATACTTTTGCTTGGAGAAAACAGATTCATCACCCTGACTCAATTCCTTCCGCATTGTCCCTTCGATTTCTGCTGCAAGGGAATCCTAGAGAAAAACAGAAACCAGAAAAGTTGACAAATTAGATTCAACTCTTCAACTTAACAACTTTAGCAGAAAACATGTCTAAAAAAAAATACTCAAAAAAATCTCCATTTCTTTTCCTGGTATCAGTATGTTTCGGACAAGCCCTCCAGTCTCTGAAGGAAGGACAGGGGCGCGGAGTTTTCCACCATAACTACACCAATTTAAAACCAGTATGTGTTCAGTTTTCATTAGTAATATCTGCTTTTTCTTGATACTGTTTACATTGGTTTCTGAAGTTAAGCTACAATTTCAAGAGCACTTCTTACAAGCCTGAACACGAGGGATTCTGTATATATATAACAACCAACCAAACCCTGACAAATTCCCAGCACAGCCCAGAACTTTTTGGGAGTACAGTAATAAGAACATATCTGACACTAATAAGAAGAGGTACATAAATGCCTTTAACCCTTTTCCACTTGTTTAGTTATCTCTAGCAATTAGTATAGGGTCAGGCATTTCCGATGATGCTTAAAATTTAATCTCAGAAGATAAGAACAAAACAGCCACATCATAAACTACATAAAGTAAGAACAGTACTCTTTGAACTCTTGAAAAAATGCTTTTTTTCCTAAAGAAACACTGTCAAGTTATAAAATTCACATCAACATTGAACAATATACTAGCACAATTGAGCACTAGCTGTAGGACATGCCAATTCCCATGTTTAACAGAAAAGGTGTGTAAATAGGAAAAATTACCTCAATATCACAATCTGGCAAGTCAATGATTAGTTTCCTAATGCATTATATTCTCAAAAGTGTACACATTAGAGAACTAAAAGAGAACTAAAACCATTAGATCAGCTCCTTAGCATACTACGAAACAGTTCCTGCTGCAGGCCCTGTATCGGCTGTTTCCCTCCTACTGCTGCAGGCTGCTACAGCCACACATGCCCGGGTGTGTGCCCCGCTGGCGGTGTTTATTACCACGGGAAACGCTCCACAGGCCTGGGAGTGGCAGCGACAAGCAACAGAGCTGGCTCGGCTGCGCAGCAACTTCACTTCTTCTTGTGACTCGTGCAGCATGCCTAGACACTCTGCGTTCCGATCCTGCAGCTCATGGAGCTGAAAGAGAAAAGGCAACATGTGGTTGCAGTAAGCTTCAAAGAAAAGACAGAATTAAGCTGGATTAGCTCCTACAGAAACCTGTATTGACTGATTCAATGGTGTAGCATTTTTCCAACTGCACAGCACGTGCCGACCCCTGGAATGGACAACGGTCAGCACAGCACCCGCTATGTTTTCAGTGGTGAAGCACTAAGTGCACATTAAGACTCGAAAGAGGAAAAGGTATAATAAAACCCAAAGGAAAACACATTGAAAACTCTGCAAATACAGTAACTACTGATACAAAAGAAGCAAAAAGAGAACTTCCTTAAAATCTAATGAGCGACAGTATTGTTGATACAATCAGTAATCTTCACGCTAAAAAGCTCTTTTTCTCTTAACTACTAAGAATAGTAAAACCTCCCTACTTGGAACACCTTCCTTGCTTTCCATATTCCAGTGAACTACAGAAATATTTGTGCAGCCTTAAACAAAAATAATTACTCTTTTCCTCCAATCATGACTCTAATCACAATGAAAATTGTAAACCCCTACATAACTGTTGTGGTTTGGGCAACAGTTCCCATTCGCTCTTAGTTTTCTTTCTCTTGTATTGTATTCTAAACATTTATCTAAACACACACATATATAAAAGCCTTAGATACCTCTGCTGTCAGTTGTCTCTGAGCATCTTTGGAAGCTTGTAAGTGAAGTTTCAGCTCCTCCTTTTCAATCACGTGCTGAAAGCACAAAAAGGTGCTCGTCATTTTCTCAGCTGATTTCCCCGAGAGAGTTGATCCTCCACAACACTCTCCCAAAACAGCCACTCTCTTGCAGTGTGACCCCCTGGCTTGTGAGTCAATTTTGACCTGCTGTAAGCAGTGGCGTGTGCACACGAGCGAGCATACACAGACACAGACACACGCTCTCCATCAGCACTCCCTTACTTCTTTGAGTTTATGTTGAAGATCAACAATTTGAGACAAGAGGGATGAGATCTCTTCCTGGTAGCGAACCAACTCCTCACTCTTCTCTGACAACTCCTCTGTTATTCTGGAAATTTGAGCATTTGTTTGCCCTACAAAACATAAAAGTAGTTAGCTTCTCCCAACACGTGACAAAAAAACAAGCCAAATCAAACCCAAACCCCAGAAAAGATCAGTGAAAGTTGTCAACAATCTTCAAAACGGCAATACCCTTAGGAAATCAGTTCATAGTACATGAGTAGGCCCCTCACAATACCTATGAGGAAATGATACAGAGAATGGTGGGGAGGAGGAGGAGAAAAAGCATTAACTTCAAACGCAGGAGTAGAATACTAAGAGCTAAGTATGCAGAACCTGAAATACATATCACAGGTATGTGAAACAACCACAATAAAATCCCAAGTAAGCTACTGCAAACAATTTCAAACGACATAATGGTTAGTGACCAAAGTCAGACTCAGAATATGGTGAAGAAGTCAGATTGTGAATTGACTTGTTATTAACTACCATTCTCTTTAAGCAAAGGCATTTTGTCAGACCTTGTCAAGTGTAACACACACCTATTCAACTCTTGATTCTGGTCACTATCTATTCCCCAAAGACCCACTGCATACAATTTCCAGTTCCCTTTTTAATTCAGGCAAGCACTTCACCAAGTGAGATGACAAAGCAACTCATAAAGCCCTGAAAGCATAACGAAGTTGTAAAAAAGTCTGATCAATCTTTCGTAAAGGTCACACTAGAAATTAGTGGCTATTGTACCTCACCAATTTGCTGCAGAACAAGGTCCTGCCCATGGGCATGTGTGCATTTAAGCACACAGTCAGGTATCTTTTTCCTGAAGACACAAATTTTAAAGCTGTAGACTAGATTGCCTTTTGGAGAAGATTCCTTCTGTTAGTCTACATTACCCAGCGTGCCTGTAAGTGCTACAGAACTGGACTATTCAGAGAGCACAGCAGAGCTTATAGGAAATAACTTATATTTGCAAATTATATTTATTTTCTCAGAGGGAATGGAGAAAATTAACAACCACCTATGTATCAATTCATAGTCTTTTGTGGTCATCTGGAACAAGAAAAATCAAACAGCAACAGAGTCTTCTTTATGGTGGTTGTATACAAAAGAAAAATCTGAAAAGATAAGTTTAAGTTTATTATGCACAAAGGAAGCGGTACACATCAAACAACTACAGATAAAAAATTGTACCACCGGGTTACAAAATCACCACATAAGAAAAATGATTGTTCTTTATTGTTTCAGAATACTTACATGCATTTGTATAAGAATAGTTGCAACTTTTTGCAACTAAGTAGTCCCCAAGGGAAATACAGACAACTGTTCTAGATCAATTAAAACACTTGCCAATATAAATCCTTTGGTCTATAATATATATTTTAAAAACAAACTAATGTGTTCGTAAATATATAGTAATTTAGAATAAGCATTTAAGAGTCTATGCACTGCTATATTTCAGTGTCACGTGTGCTGAGTACTCTACACAAGAAGTGTATTATGCTGATTTTGCAGTGTCCGTGGGCTTCAGTTTAGGATCTTTACGAACATTAGCTTTTGTGTTCATTTTCTCTCTCTAAACACAGTACACATACCTAGAGTTTAATGGGTGAAACTTGAGTTTAATGAGTGAAACTTGATGAAATACAGGAACAATTTTGAACTTGGGTAAAGAGCAAGACCTGAGTAACTGTATGAATTATTGAATTTTTACTCATTTCTGCATTCAGGGATAACTATGAATACGTAGATACTAAGTATCTGAATACTCACGGAGCTCTTTCACACAGTCATTAACCAGTTGCTGTTCCTTTTCTTCATATGTAATGGTTTCCGTCTTCAGATGGCAAGCCTTCAAGAAAATTATTGATATTCCAATTTCAGTTTATCTAAATGTATATTAACATTTCAAATTCTTATTTCTGAAATTTTTTGCAACTGAAGAGTCTCCTTTCTATCTGTCTTTGTAACTTTTATGCATGCGGTCATATCTTCTAACAATTTTTTCCACCGTTACCTGTTTCCCCCAGTTGCGTAAGTCTTTTGAGTGAAAGACACACAGGCACATGAATAAAACCTCACCTCTCTCATACCTCTAATAAATAAAATGTTGCAAAAATACGTGATTTAGTAAGGAAAGTAAATCAATGCAGTAACTGGAAGTAAACAACTGAATCTGCTTCAAAACTTCTTCAGGCAAAGAAATCTTGAAAACGTAACTATGTTAGACAAATCTTTTCTGGCACCAAAAAGCTCTCAGTAGAACAGCTTTTCTCCACATTCCCCAACTGGTCTATTTAGAAAACACAGAATTTAGAAAATCTAAATTTTCTAGGCAAGAAAACAACACTGACAATGCTAGACTTCCACTTTCGATTCAATGGTGAGGATCATAATATTAAACTTTCCACAGATCAGTCTTCTGTATTTAGGACTGTTTACCCCTAAGAGACTCACCAAAGAACTTAGGAAATGGGTTTAAAGATTATCCAAGCAAGAAGTACAGCTGCGCAAGTGCAAGTAAATACACTTCTTGTCACATAAAAATAAACACAAAAGCAAATACAGGCTTGACATGATTGAGGCTATTTCAAGTCAGTGAACGTTATCATAGAATCATAGAATGATTAGAGTTGGAAGGGACCTTTAAAGATCATCGAGTTCCAACCCCCACTAGAGCAGGTTGCGCAAAGCCCCATCCAGCCTGGCCTTGAACACTTCCAAGGATGGGGCACCCATAACTTCTCTGGGCAACCTGTTCCAGTGCCTCACCACCCTCACAGGAAAGAATTTCTCCCTAATATCTCATCTAAATCTCCCCTCTTCTAATTTAAAACCATTACCCCTTGTCCTGTCACTACACTTCCTGACAAAGAGTCCCTCTCCAGCTCTCCTGTAGCTCCCTTCAGATACTGGAAGGCTGCAATAAGGTCTCCCCAGAGCCTTCTCTTCTCCAGGCTGAACAGCCCCAGCTCTCTCAGCCTGTCCTCATAGGAGAGGTGCTCCATCCCTCTGATCATCTTGGTGGCCCTGCGCTGGACCTGTTCCAACAGTTCGATGTCCTTCCTGTGCTGAGGACTCCAGAGCTGGACACAGGACTCCAGGTGGGGTCTCACAAGCACAGAGCAGCAGGGGAGAATCACCTCCTGTGACCTGCTGGTCACGCTTCTTTTGATGCAGCCCAGGATGGGGTTGGCTTTCTGGGCTGCCAGTGCTCACTGCCAGCTCATGTTGGGCTTCTCATCCAAAAGCACCCCCAAGTCTTTCTCCTCAGGGCTGCTCTCCAGCCATTCTCTGCTCAGCCTGTATTTGTGCCTGGGATTGCCATGTCCCAGGTGCAGGACTCTGTTATGTTACGCTGTATCACAGAATGATGCCAGTCTGTTTTCAACTCCATTTTTTCACACAAATGTAGACTAAATCCCTGGTCTATAAAGTTCTGAAATCACATCCGGGATTGGGAACATAATAAAAGCAGTTTGATCATCTCCTCCTTCTTCTCCTACAGCTCTACTAAACCATCCATTTGGTCTTAGGGAGTTTTAGGAAGGATGTGCATCTCAGGCTGAATATTTTGGAGACAAAATGAGGGTAAGAGTATATTTTGTTCACATTAAAGGAATCTAGCCTCTGTCGTACTGCTGTAACAAGCTTATATTGGGAAAGGCTCACAAAAAACCCCTGAAACCAAAAAAACCCCACACACTAAATAAAAATCACCTTTCGTACAAACAACACCCCCCTTCTCTTAAACACAACGAAAGAACCCACTTTTAACTAATCTCCTAATTTAAAAGTTCCACTCTCCACCTTTGAAGAATAGACACTCCATCTGTAGATTTACAATTCTTACAACCTACCTTCTGTTGGTTCCATGACTTTTTTAGCCATTATTTTGTCTGGCCATGTAGTCTCTATCCTTCTAAAGGCCTAATATCCTCTATCCTACTAAAGTGCCTGTATTCATGTTTTATACACAACTAAAATACAGAGACTAATCACATAGTCAAAACTAAGCTTATTAGCCATTAGTATGGAATATACGCTGACAAAAATATAATGGCAACACAGTGGAATTCCCAAAACACTACTACTAATTGCAGTCAGAATTATATCAAAACAGGTCGCACAAGCTTGAGGGCCTGATGGGTCCAAGTACTTTTGCTGGGTGCTTACATACGTTCACAGTCTTTCACATACCATAAAGGCATTGAGGAAGGACTACTAGAGGACTCTGGAGATAATGAGGAGCAGTGAAGGAAACAGAAGGATATGGCGGGTGGAGGGAAAGTGCTTGGGTATGATTTGTATACACTGATACAAAACAGTCATATGTGTCAAGAGAAACCCAGATGCTGGATTCTTTTAACCATCCTGATTTACTTCATATCCAGCATACAAGGTATAGACTGTAAGTCAGATATACCTTGGATCGGAGGGCAAGGTTCTCCTCTTCTAGCTCTCTGAGTTTATCTTGCAAAACATCCAGCTGCAACAGATCGTGTGATACATTGAAAGACTCGTTGAAACGAAGTGGTGTGGAACAACTGGAATCTGTTTCGCTCTCCTCTGAAGCAATCGAAACAATACGAAGCAGGTCATCCTTCTTTGACAGTTCATGCTGCAGTTGGTTAACCTAAAACAAACGAAGATCCCTGGCTCGTGAAATATACTTTAACTATACAATATTACAGTGTATTATTTATGCAGCCTCTTGGAACACCACTGTTCCAGTCTAAAATAAGATTTAAAAATTGCTCACAGGTTATGATTCATTTGTATTTGCACAGAAGACTCAAACTCTACTTACTTTATAGGCAGTTCACAAAATCATAATTTTAACACTGTAAGGGAAACCGAAAATTCAAGATAACACAAGAATGGACAACAGTATGTACTTTTGAAATAGTTTGCTTCAAAATAATTTTCCATGTGCACTGATATATGTTTGTATTTTAACATGTCAGCTATCGTTTAGATTAAGATAATTTTTCTGAACTGTAACTTCCCGCAGAAAAGGACTGATATATATCTATTTATAGGTATAGACTAGTACCCCCAGTCTATACATTAAATGAACTGAAGGAAATATAGAAACAAGAGAGGAAACATCTCATTTAGATAAATTCTAAGTTGCATATCTAAATGTTTATATGAATACATAAATTTATGCTGTCCTACTGTTTATTCCCAGCATGCTATTTAATACAGGAAGGGGAATCTATTTCACTATAACGTAGACTACATCTGGAGGCCTAGGGTTAAAAAACTTGGGACACTTTATTGCTTGTCATCTCTTCAATTCTTTTTTAAGAAAGAAAACCAAAGAAAAGATTAGATCAAGAATCTGTGCTTAAGGAAGATACGGAGTGAAGCTCTTGAGCAGAATTCAGTTTTCCTTACATTTTACTTATTGATCTATTTATTCTTATTGTAAGTAACCCACTCAGCAAACTCATTTTCTGGATGTTTCCTCACCTCTGAAGCTGTTAATGTAGCAGGTCTTGTCAGATACCAACTACTTATTTTGACTTAGATCATTAGAGTTTTAGTTTAATGGTGGGATATCAGACTGATGGTCAAAACAAACAATTTGAAAATGCAATCCTGTTATAGATACATTACAACAATACCTAATGCTCTCATACTTTCTCAGTAATTAGAATATGCAGTCTTCATACTCAATACTTGGATTGAGAAAACTGATTGAATGATGATAATTAGGAGAATAACATCTAAGTATAATTCTGTACTTTGAGAACAGCAACCAACTGCTTTCACAATGAAATAATGTATTTCTAGTAATCCTCTTATCCTCATCATAAAAAAGAAAAAAGAAAAAAAGGGGAAAATAAAAAAAAAAAAGACAAAAACATCACTCACTCGATCTAGAGTTTGTCCTAATTGTTCCTCTAATGTTTCATTCTGTTCTGTCAACAGATGGTTTCGCTTAAGGAGGGCTTGTCCAATTCGAGCTGCCAGTTCCAGGTCCCGATCTTTCTGCTCACAAAATGAGAACAAATGTCTACTTTTGATCAGATAAGGTTTAAATTGAGAGTAGTTACAGATTTTCCTGGCTATTGTTTAATGCATCACCACTCTGAGATCCCCCTTCAGTCCCAAATGGATCAACTTTGTTAGAACAATGATTAATGCTTCATCATTTGGATCCAGAAGACATCCAAAAATGCATTATATATAGCACACTCTCTTCCAGAGTCACTGGCAGTAACAGGGAGAGGGGAAAGCACCAAACCCAGAGACAGTTCTGTGTTTTTGTGCTGAGCACTGGAGAGGTTATATGGGCTCTTCTGAATCATACAAAGAAGCCACATACACTCATGGTCCTTCAAGTGACACTTTCTACAAATCAGACTGCTTAACTTGATTAATGATGAGAGGGTAGAAGCAAAGGAGTAACAGGAAAGCAGAAGTAAGCTGTTTCTTTTTTAAATCTTACTGACTCCATGAGTGCCCATAGTTTTGCTAAATTTTGTTTCTGAGACAGCACAACCAAACAGGCACTTTCTCATTTGTGTTTGATGTGCAGCTGCTGAAGATAGCTGAACCAAAACTTCCAGTAGCTGAACAAAATCCTTCCTCAAACACATCCCCAAATATATTAACATAGCATTACAGAGACTAATAGCATTACCTCAGCTAAGAGATGTTTGACCATGTCAGAATCACTGTAGGTTTTCTGCTCCACATTATCTGTGCCAAGAACTGAAAAGAGAAAAACCTACTTACTTACTGAGGTAGCTTAAGTACAAGACGACTGCTTCTCTAAATTCAGAAAGCTAAAAACTTACAGGACTGTGTTTATATACAAATACACTACTTAGCTTATGAACCAGTGGAGGCAAGACTATATTGGAGGATGTTGAAATACAGCTGAACATACCTGCAGACATCATCCTTGAAACAAAATTCCCAGTAGTGTGTGTGACAACTATACACAGGAAGTGTGGAGACCCCAGAAAACATATTTATTAAGTGACTGATAATCTTAGAAACAGTTAAAAAGAAATGGGATAACGTATGTCTGCAATTTAGATGTAGCAGTAAATCCTATCTTACTGACTGAGTGACTTTGAAGTTTGAAGAGTTTGTAAAACCAATGAAAAACTAAGAACAAGCAGGATTTGAAAAACAGAACTTAGTCAAGAATAAACGAAGCATGAAGAATTTGCAACAACCCTGAACAAACCACAGTGCTAAAACACAAAGCACTGGTCTGCTCTAGTTCTTGTCCTGAGAAACAGAAGATGCTAGTAAAAAAGAAATCTTAATTACCTTGAGCAAATTTGTGAGATCCAGCCAAGGAGGAGGAAGGAAGTTCAATAAGAGCTAGAGTGACAGAAAACAGGAGATATGGGGGGAAAAAAGAACAAAGAGAAGAAAGAATTAAAATGTAAAGAAATAGGTAATTTATTTGCATGCATTCACCACCACCAAAAATAAATGCATGTGTAAACATCTTTTTCACATCATTAAAACTTTCTTAGAACTTTTAGAAAACCATTTAAATATGACTGGCTTCAGAAGCAGAATTATACATCTCACTTGCAGGTGATGGATGTTTGTGCTTGTTAAAGGTTCCATAGAAATCTGCTATTTTTGCCTTATGGAATCAGGATCATGAAAATAAAAAGATGGCAGCAACATACATTTCACCAGAAGTAACTGCTTTAACTGAAGGTGTAAGTTAATGTGTTTTGAAACTAATTCCATCATCACTGCACTGCAAAATGAGATTACTAAGGATTTGGTCTAAATCTATTTCCGAAGGTTTCCTTTACCCTTCTATCTTGTTCAAATCTGATTCAGTCTGAATACACAAGCGGTATTGGTTCTCAGTTTTTTCCTTTGTTCTTGTTGAGGACTGCACACTTAGTTATGAGACGGTGAAGTGCCAAGCTGAAGTGTACACTAACTTTATTTACTTATGTTGTCTAAGCTATGTATGATCTTTACATACATAATGTCCTTAATTAACCTTTTAAAACATAACACTAAGGCTATGTTAGGAAAAAAAAACAAGGTGCATTTTAGTATAGAAAGAAACTTTTTTGAAAGACAGGAGAACAGAAAGGGCAATATAGAAGAAAAAGGTGTACAGATCTGTTTCTCTTACAATTTACAGAAAAATAAATCAAACACTTTTTGTCAAGTAGATGAGTAAGCATAAAAAGCCAACATGCTGTTCAAGTGTTTAGGAGCTTTGAGCTTACGGCAGTGGCATTTACTAACTGTATTTTTAAGCAGGACAAAAATCAAAGCTCTTCATAAAATTTAAAGTACCTATATATCAGTAGCACAACATGTATTTGGGAGGTCAATTTTACTGGATTGCATGGCTGATGATATCGGTTGCTGAGAGGAGACTCCAAACTCATCTGGCTTACTAGTATTTGGGAAATTCACTGCGCATAATGTTAAGTAAGTTTCAGCCATTACAGACAGAATATTACAGCCAGCTCTCCTGTAGTAATTGTTTCCACCGGGTGATTTCAATTTAAAAGTTTCTATCCAGTCCTAAGTCACCTTAATAAAGATTTACACTAGTGACATGCAAGGTTACTCAGGTAGGTAGGTTCCTAAAATCAAAAGCAACTATATTTACTCTGATAAATGAAATCACAGAATTAACAACTTTGAAATTTAGTTCTAGACAACCTTTGTCATTTTATCAATGTACCGGATCAAAATGATACATAATTTGTTATAATTATGTCTTGTGAACATGCAAATGTGCAATCTCTCCTCACTCACCTTGCCAAGCAAAAGCTGCAAGAAACTCTTCATTTTGGTTAATATTCTTGTTACGTTGTGCCATGTTCCTTTATTCACACAGACAAAGTAGTTCCAAAGACAAATGTTTTGTAATTCAGGGCTTCTTATGCTACCACAGTTGAAACAGAAAATATTCTTCCACCTTACTGAAAACACCGCCAGTGGAAACTCACCTAGTCATCGGGTCTAATATGCAGCAGCAACCATAAAACGAGGAGGAGCTTAAGTGCAGTAAATATTGTTTAGTTTCTTTAACCTTGGATGTCAACTAGAATTTCACCCAAGCCATGAGTTTAGTGCTCTCTTTAGGAAAAAGTTACAAAAATCCTTGCATGTATATATAGGGAGGGAGAGATATACAAATAAAAAAGCCCTGAAGCTATGCTTCAAAAGCATAGCTTTTGAAATTTTTTTTAAATTTTAAATTGTGACATTTCTTCCCAATTCCAGTCAACAGAAATAAGCATACAGATTTCACCTCACAATCTATTCAGCAATTATTATAACTAGATCTTGATTTAAATCAGTATTCATCAGGGACCTTCTCAGTATTCTCCCTGTAAGTTACTAGGGTCAGAAAAAGCTAGTATGACTACCACATTCAATCTCTTTGGACAATTTCTAGGAAAAACATATTTATATTGAGTTCACATGACTCAGTTCCAACAGCCTTCTTAAATGTTAGAATTAGTTTTGTGTGTTATGCCTAACAGTTCTCTTTTAATTGACTATCAGTCGTTGTCACAGCTCATTTTTGAGAATGTCAAGAAAACACCTATGGCAGCCATTCAGAAAACTCTCCCAAGCAGTTTATTATTTTCACAGAATACTTTCTGTAGTTAAAAAGAACTTCTCACCAGGTGAATGAGGAAGACACCACTTTCTGTAGCACCTTGACAGCCAAATAATACATGGTTGTCTTCATTAAAACACTGTTGATAATTCTCACTGCAGCTTGCAAATGTAGGCTCACACTGCCCGAAATTCCTCCTCTCTGAGCCCTGTGCTTCATCACACTGAAACTTCAGATGCTGACTGGAGAGCTTCAGCAGAGCCACATTTGGTGTAAAGTTCCTTCCAGCACTGACAGACTCTGACTCCACCTCTTTATAATTAAAACTAGGGAAAGTACACACCCATTGACTACACAACTGCTCCCAGTGAACCACACAAGGGTTCATTCACCTAAAAAATCATTTATGCTTGCAATATTAATATCAGACTGAGCAATAAACATTAGCAGTTCTCCAAATACTTTCTACAATTAAAAGAATTCCAACTGATAACAAGATTGCTTTAAATTGTTGAGTACTGCATTTTTAGGAGGTAATATTTTACTTTTACTTACTCATTTGCTATTACAGCCCGGGTGGAGGTTCAAAGCACATACAACAACAAAAAAAAAAGCCTTTCAGAGTGGTGGCATGTACATCACGCAGAGGTGGCATGTACAAAGAAGAGGCAATCACTCAGATTGTATATAAATAACAAGTTCACTTCCCAAGGGGTTTGTTCCAATAGTTCCAATATATGGAGGAAACAGAACTTCCCAATTTCTCTAAAGTGATTACAAATCATTCTCCTCTTTTCACATGACAATACTTGAACCTACAGACAAGTAAGTGTTCAGTTCTTTTGGCAGCCTTCTATTCATGAGTTTTTTAACATATTAAAGGGTTTTTTTATGTGATTGGAAGCTGTCCATTTTCTTTCTCATGATCTGCTAGATTTAAGGATAAGTTATGTAGCATTCTCAGAACTGGAAGGCAGTGACCAACACCAGTCTAGTACCCACCTATCTGGCATTCACACCATTTCTATTCCACAGAGAAACCAGTAACAGCATTTTAAAAGGTACATTAACACAAAACATCAGGACAAACATCATCGTAAGAACCACAGCACCGTTAACATTCCCGAAAACAGAGCTGCTGCATTTTCCATACCTCTAGTATTACATCTAATCTAGTACAATTCTAGATTCCTGCCTCTTTTCACTATCACGTGTTCCCACTTTTATTTCTATGTGAAATCTAATGTTCAGGTAACCATGAGATGTGCTAGGTCAACCCTTAGAATTGCATTGCTGAACCACAAGAATTTCCCCTGAACTCAGCTTTTTCTTCCACCTGTCCAAAGTTTTCCAGATTTGAAGACTTTATAATATTTCTTCTATATTTACAGTTTTCTCTTCAATAAAAGAGAAAAGAAGGCCCAAATATACTCACTCATGTAACGGAAGGCGTCCTCATCACGAACTGGAGAAGTGATTTCAGGAAGATGGCCATGGCAGGCAGGGGACTGAATCCAGTCCTGATTTTCATACAGGTACAGAGAGTCCACTCGTAACTTGTAATCTGGCAACTGCTCTTCTAGCATGCTCACCAACTCTACCTCTGGAAGGTCCTCAGTGGAGCAGACATCTGAAAGTGTGTAGATGCCAGTAATAGTACGTTACTGTTAAGTATGACATATTAACATTGCTACAATAGTACACATTCTATATACTATAAAATACTTTGTAAACTTTCAATGGATTTGAAAATAATTATTCTGTTCTGGGAAAATGATCAGAATACTTCTTGATTTGTAAGTTCTTCCAACTGACTCCCCAACACAGAGGGTTCAGGGTATAACATAAAATTCCATTATCATCTGTATATAATCACCCTCTGAGAAACACAATACTGAAAATCCTGGAAAGGAAGTTTAGCTTTTCCTGTGTAGTCGCCCTCTCTTAATCTCTTCACAGTTGCTAAGAAAGAGAAACATTTGTTCTAAGTTGCTAAAATACTGCATATCAAAGGTATATGATTATTATCTTTCCAACATTTCCACTAAAGATGAAGACTATCTTCAGTATCTTTCAATGGAAAAAATGCCAATGTTGATTAGTGACACTGAGAATTTTACAAACAACATTTTACAATGAAAGCTGATTTTACAAGCTAGTTAAGAGGACTCACCATTTTTCTTTATTTGCAATATCACAAAAGCAATACAAAGAATGTGAAACAAAGGTGTCTACAGGTTCTGTAACATCTTAGATACATTCAGGATGTGTAACAGTTAATTCTTTAGCTTACCAGAGATGCTCTCCAAGCCCCTGTGATCAAAATTCATGAGTCCTTTCTTCACAGGTCACTTCTTTGGAAATAGCATTCTGTAGTCAGATTGTGCATCATCTTTATTGCTTTGGTAGAAAGATGGCTTTGGTTTAGAGACAGAGTACATGAGAGCCATCAAGACACTATCAAATCTGGCATCAGCTCATTTCTGCAGACTGGCTCATACTCCAGATCTATTGACATCTTAGGACGTGCTTATTTCATCTGGGCTACTACGGATCAGTAGAAGTATCTATAGAATATTTCATGCGAGTTTCACAAGCTTCTCAGCCCAGCCATCATCTAGAAATAAAACAAAGAGAATGCCGAAGTTCAATAAATGTCACTCTTTCAAATAAGATAGGTAAATTAATGAGATTGTCTCTTTCAGCCTGACTTTCCGCCCTGTACTACGATTTGACTGAAACAAAACAAACCCAAACATTTTAATCCCCAGTTTACACATCACATATAAAACGTAGCATTACAAATACACTGTTTCCCTGCAGACATCACATCTCACCTTCAGCACTGACTTTTTCAATTACCTTTTTGTCTACACCATCCCTCCTCTTCCATAAAATACTTAGTGTATGACAGGTTCATTCCCTGAAATCAGGCTTGGAAGGGCAGTTGCTCCAACTAAACAGAAATTTTCTGGGCTACCACATTGACAAAAAGTGGTGGATTATTAAGGTAGGATTTTGAAACCGTCACTCTTAGCATTTTGGTTGATAAAACAAAGTTTTATATTTGCTTTCATCTCTTTCCTTTTAGTAATCTGTTAATTAAAAACTGGAAAAGTAAAAACCACAAAATTTGTGTTTTCTCTTCAGCAGGGACTCATTTAAACCAGAAATGAAACTACCATGACTGACTGGGATAATCATTCAGAATAGCTTACTAAAGTAAAAATTCTGCGGCTCCCTTGCCAAGACTGATCAATCATCTTCCACAAGTAGAGTAGTCCTAAATGACAGAAAAATATAAAATGAAAGAGAATAAAAGTCTCACTTTCCCTCCTCTTACATTCAGCAAACACAAAATTCTCTTGAAAACTTACATTAATTTCAAATTTGCTCTTAACAGCTTCCCTAAGATCTCCCATCACCAAGCACAACAATCACAGGTTTGTCTCTGTTTGTAGCAACTTCTCATTTGACAAGATCAAAATGGACAGTGCAGGAGCTTTTTAAAGAAAGCCTGGAGCCTGCTAGCTCATCAGCTTGGAGACTGGCAGGAGATCAAAAAAAACCAAAACCCCAAACAAAAAACTTCCTTCCATTAAGGTCAGCTCATACTTGTGAACACATCTTCTTGCTTTGTCATTTATTTCTTTATATATGTATTTTATTTACCAGTTTCAATTATTATCCATATTAGACATTTATTAAAAACAGTAAGACTGAGATTTCAGAAACATTCGCTAACTGAATGTATATCTGCTTCTAATACGAGTTTGTGATTTTTATCAAGAGGCTGTTTTTCAAATGGGTTGCTGAAAAGCACTAACTACACACACACACACACACACACACACAAATCTAGACTAACTCAATACAGCAGAAAAAGAGACTTAGGAAGACTGCTGCAGAGCAGCCAAGATGAGTTCATCTTGTAATAAAATCTCTCACCGTAGAGAGGCAAAATTCAGAGGCATACGACAGTTTCTTCACAACTCTGAATCTCTTTCCTTTCAGTTTCAATAATGTAAAAATGAATGCTACTTCCTTTCAAGATTGGATTTAATCTCTCTTCTAAGTAGAAGCAAAAATAAAACCACTATTTGTGGCATGTGAATCCCAGTTCAGCCAAAGTGGGGCAGGGGGAAGAAAAAGAAAAGAAATCATTTGGCTCAAAGGTTTCTTTTCTATTTCAGGTCAATATCAAGGTATTGAATTGAAAGGGCAACCTCATCTGTAAAACCTTTGATAAGTTTGCTAGATAAGCAAACATCATAAAAGTTAATGCTCACAATTTCCATGCTTCTCATAGCTTTGGTTTCATGTGTCATGGGGCAACTTCTCTGGAAATTCAACCAGCTAACACACTATGTGGTGCCACCCTGAAAGTGACTCCATGACCCTTTTACTCTGCAGCTATAAAACTATTTCCTAACTGCTGATTCCTTCTGCAAGTTACAATTAAATGTATTTGGATAAAACCCATAAAGTTTACAACACGATCTTGAAATACATGACCGTGTTATGAAGATGGTCTAGAAATTAAAATTGTTAAATCACGAAGACAGACAAGTCCAAAACAGAAGCCAGAAAACTTTCTCGGGTATTATTTTTAATCTTTACACTGAATTATTATTTTTACTGACAATTTACTATATTCATTCCATTCACATCTACTTCTTATTGGTTTAGTCTGCCTATTCCCTCATATGCCAATTTCCCATTGATGTTTAAGTCTTTTACAAACAGGCTAATTGAACATGGAAGAAACAAGGAGAATTCAAATATTGAAGGACGGGTTATACACAGGAGTGGTGCTGTCAGGAGGCTTCCTTCAAGGAAAGCTCAAGAGAAATCGAAATACCAGACAACTTCTTATATACATGCACACATATCTATCTCAATCTGTGTATACTTCTGTGCTCTCTAAATTAAATCTCACTCCATGATGTGTGTTCGCTATTTCAAATATCATGCAGCTTGCAACAGTAAGCTGAAACCAGGAGTACCTATAGCACCTTAAAGGAAAAAAACAACTTGTAGAACTGAGAACTAATTCTAGGACTTTTGCACCTGCCCCACAGAACCCATGTTGCCCACGGTTCGCTAGATCATAACCAGTGCACGGGAAATGGAAAATAAACTCAAAAGGAAAGACAACATAGGAGCCCATTCATACCAAGAAGTACTTTGAAAAAGTGTGGAGGGCTGTCACTTATGACCCAAGCAACACTCTTGTTGTTCACCAATAAAATAAGAAGACCTGACAATTTAAACTGTACAAAAATTAAAGCATGACCAACAAAAATATAAGAAGCATTATGAGAAACACACAGCAATTGTCTACTAAATGGTAAGATGTCATAGTGTATAGGTTAAAAAAAGAAAACCTAAAATAATAGAAACCACACATTCCATTAAAACACTGATATTTCAACCAATGCAATTTGATTTAAGTAGCAGAGACAAAAATGAGTTCTCCTGATCACATGACAGATTTTATTAATTTTTATTAATATTAATTTTAACTTTCAAAAGCAATACTGAGTAAAGCCTTATAAAAGCTGAAATAGCTATAAAATACTAAAAATTATGGTCTTATCTTTGTAACTACTACTTTGAACTATTCAAGATAGACGCAAAATGACAGTTGTACCATCTTATTTCAGAATGTAATTCTGAAGACAGTCCACCACTACAGAACTCTAATTCAAATCTGAATTACAGAAAAGTGAGATGAGTTGCTTTTACAACTGGAAACCACAGACAAACAAATGTATGTGTTAATTTCTTTGCGCTTAAAACCACATTCAAAATATCAGCATCTATTTGATAATGTGCAAACTCAAACATAAATATGCTGGTTTTCCTGCTGCTTCACATTTGTTGAGAGCAGTTGACTCCTCACAAGCACTTCAAAAGACTAAATTAGATCTGTTCCTCTGTACAATTACAGGATGCTAGATATCAGGCCACAACTAACACACGCAAAAAAATTCCAACAACAAAGAAGATTCTAACTTCATTAAGAGAGAAGGAGATATCCATTTTCCAAAAGGAAGCCAACTGAATGAGTCAATTATTCTGGGATGCCAAATTTTACTGCTATGTAAATATGCAATTAAAAAACCCACACCTTATCTAGTCATTAACACAGTACTTTTTTCATTACTAAAACTGGAATGGTGTCAGGCCAGCTAATAACAATAAACATAGTTTGCATTTCAAGGTTAATGAAACGGTTCTATTTTTGTAGCAAACATGACGACCCTGAATTGCTGCCAAAACATTCTTGGGACTAGCGCTCAGAGGCAGAGGCCAAATCCTTCACCACTATGTAGCATGAGACGAAGGACAAAGGACTATATACTGAAAAACAAATCCATGAGAATGTGAACTTTGTCTATCACAACTAACACTTGCCGCAGGCCAAACACGTTATCTTCAGCCATTACTATCCCTACAGAAACCTACTTTTCATGTAAGGAAAAAAAAATCATTTAAAAGAGTGTGACACTACAATCCTAATTAAAAAGTGTAATAATCATAAGCAAACCTGCAACAGACTTTCAACCATAAATAGTATGGTATAAGAAAGGAACTGTAAGAAAACAATCCCCTCCCCCCCAACTCCTGGACTGATTTTCATTTGCAGAGAGGATAAGGGCTCAGAAGGGGAGCTGAAGAACACCTCTTAGAAGATGATGAATATCAAGGGAGTCATGAAGCTGGCTCTCATCTTTTTTATCCAGAGCTATGCCAAGCCCCCTTTTTCTCCTTGTCAGACATTTGTAATAATCTATATTCTCTACAAGTGGCAAAACTATGTTTTAAGTACATGTATATATGCTTTATGTATATGTATACATGTATTCTGTTGAATACCTCAGTTTGACAGTAAGATTTACTTTTTTTAGTCCTACATGCTTAGAGGTTGTCTTTATCACCCTTAGCACACAGTGTGAAATAGCATACGTATAACTGAAGTCTAACTGCACCTGAAACTACATGAAATACCCATATCAAGTTTTATCAATTCCTAACACTTTCAGAATACAAAAAACCTACCTGCAAGAAGTAATGTATACATGCAGTAACATTATGATCACAGGGGAACCAATCTCTTTTTTTTTCAGAGAGAAAATAAGAGCTGTCATGAACCCACTATCCATTGGTTACAGTATAAAAATGAGATATAAGCTCTTGAAGCGAGCGTGGTGCTAATACTTCATTATAAAAGTTGTTAGAGGCTTCTTTTAAAATTGAAGCTTATTCTCTCTAAAGTACAATAAATAACACTTAAATAAACTGAAATCACTAATACTGAATTCACCCAAATAAGTTGTTTCTTAATGTATACCCCCAACCAGCGCTCAGCATTTAACAGTTCCATTTCTATATGTATTAGAATAAACCAGACAGATCTATATGACTCAGTCACCACAGCACCATTAGCAATCTAACTAGATAAAAAGGTCTGCCACCTTTTTTGTAAGCTTCTCCATAAAAATGCTATTTTTGCATCTTCCTGGAAAATCAATCAATGAATCATGTTTATCTTTCCTGAAAGACAGCCCTCCTACTGCACAGTGCTCATCTTAGCGAGCTGTCTGTTACAGGCAAACCACCATCAGAAAAGTCTGTCATTTTCCAACACTCTACTCATTAAGATACTTTCAGGTACTCATAACAGAAATTTGATGAACTAATATGGTTCTAATAGATAATACTATCGCTAAACAGCTGGCAATTCTTTTCAATTTAACTTCAGTGATAGAGGTACAATTAAGAACTCTACTTATCTTTACTCAGAAACACATCTTTTGAAACATAATGAGTATCCGAAAGCACACCTGAAATTGACTGTCATGTGAAAAGTTATTTACTAGTCATTATTTGCATCAGACTCTCATCAGCCAACAGTAACCCTGAAACATAACCACAAATACGCATGGACGCAACTGCCTACGGGTGAAGATTCCATTTAAAAAAAAAAATAAAAAAATGCAAGGGTGCAGCTTCTGGTGGCACTTTCTGACCAGGACGGCTGACAGAATAAAGACATTTACTGCCAGATGCTCTCACACAGCTTAATCGGCTGAGCAAAACATTACAACGTGATTAAAAAGCTGACAGAAGCCAGTCTCCTTGCCCTCAAATCCACAGGATGGCAACGAAAATGTCACCAAGGCTTTGCCTTTTAAGAGCCGCGATGCAAGCCTCCCAGGAGAGCCTGCAAGGCAGGAGGGAGCTCTCTCCACGCTGAAGGTCACACGGGCCACCAGGCCACCCACCAGAGTAGCTCGCAGCTACTCCTCGCAGCGATAGCCTGGCGTGTCCCTGCCGGCCAAGCACACCCACCGGAGGGACAAAACTCTACGGAGCATCCATCTCTCCGCGTCACCACACGGGAGAGGGCGAGGAACCCTCCATTTGCCGTCCCCGGCGGGTCCGCCTCAGGGCCGGCGCGGCCTCCCCAGCGCCGCGGGGCCGGCCGGGCCCAGGGCGCTGCCCTCACGCCCAGACCCCGCACCGCTC
>VXBW01004283.1:179042-252824 GCA_013400375.1 Thinocorus orbignyianus
CGGGTAGGAAGCGGGCGCTGCCTCTCTGTGAGGGCTTCCCGGCCGGGGCGCCGGGCCCTCAGCCCCATTGCGAGGGAAGCCGGGCGGGCCGGGGTGGGGGGAGCAGCGCCGGGGCCGCCGCGCTGGCAGGGACGCAGCCCCGTCCCGGGGGAGCGGAGGGGGAGCGAACCGCCGCCCGGTGCGGGAGGAGGCGAGGTACGAGCCCGCGGGGCGTCCTTCCCTCGCGTTCCGTTACTTTTGCCGCGGGCGGAGCGCCTCAGCCGGGACAGACGGATCCAGAGGTGCCTCGGTCGCTGGAGGAGGAGCTGCGGGGACCCCGGCGGGTCCCCCCGCCTGCCGTGCCCCCGGTTGTGGGCAGGCCGGGCTGAGGGGGCTGCGCCGCCCGCCGCTGCCCGCAGGGAAGAGCCTGCTGAACGGGGAGACGAGTGCGGGAGTGGGGAGAGGAGCGTATGTAGGGATGTGATCCAGAGCCGTATCGAGAACAGAAACGATGTTAAACTGCGTGAGGAAGAACAGAAATAAAAACTTCACGAACGTAATGTTATTTGAACAAAAGTGGATCACGGACGTTTCTGTTGGCTGGCTGTACTTCACTGAACTAATTCTACAGTCATTTTAGTTTATCATAGTTATTAAGACTTTATTCAGGTGATGGTTGTAGGAAGAGGGGAGATTTAGATGAGATATTAGGAAGAAATTCTTTCCTGTGAGGGTGGTGAGGCACTGGAACAGGTTGCCCAGAGTAGTTGTTGATGCCCCATCCCTGGAAGCGTTCAAGGCCAGGTTGGATGGGGCTTGGAGCAACCCGCTCCAGTGGGAGGTGTCCCTGCCCAAGGCAGGGGGCTTGGAACTCTGATCTTTAAGGTCCCTTCCAACTCTAACCATTCTGTGATTCTATGATTATCCAGTTTAGCTTTTGTAGTTTCATGTTACAAGCAACAGAATAAATTATCTTGTATAATGGAATGAGATACCATCTTTCCAGGTAGGAGAGGGATGCTGTAGCCAAGCAGTGCTGGCCACTATCTTAAAGCACCAGCGCTTTTTTACCTACTCTGCCACAGACTTCTTCAGTGAAGTTGGGTAAGTCAAGCCCTGATCCTCGGAAGGTACCAAATACCTATTAAGGATCCCCTTTTGTCTCAATTTTTCATCCTTAACAATTAAATGCAACATTTCTTTATTTCAAGGAGATGGTTGGGGTAAAAATACTAAAGATTAGGAGTGGCTTGGGTATTTGGCAATGGATGGTGGTGGGAGCTTGTTAGCTTTTCAAGTGTGTTGCCTTGGTTAAATAGGACACGTGATTTAAATGCAGGAGATAATCAAGCTTAGCTCCTTGATAAACAAAGTGATCAGTTTCTGATACAGTACTTTACCTTTTTGAAGCTAACTTTCAAGCAGTAATTACATGTTAATATGGAACTACTGCCTGTAACTGACTTTGTCAGCCAGCAAGTTGGATTCATCATGGTAGAAGGCTTGCTTGTACCTCAAGTAAATTAGCTGGCCCCATTCTACCCTTCAGATGCTTTGCTGTGATTAGTAGACATAGTCATCTCTCTCTCCTCACTGCCTAAGCTCTCAAAGCATCAGACAGAAAGTAAGTTTGCTGGAGGACTTTGAGAAAGTCTACTCTGATCCATGAGAGAGTCTGAATGGCTTCTCCTTTTTTTGTTTTTAACTTAAGTCCCTTACAACAGCATTTCCTCTCTCACTTGTGAAATGTAAGGCACAATTGCTTCTGGCGTGCTTTTTTTTGAGCTAGTTCAGCTGCACACAGCTGAGCAGAGCTTTGACTAGCACAGCTGTGCTCCTTTAAAACAACAGACAAACTCCGACAAACTGCCAGGGATTCATGAATTCATTCATTTTTACTTTCTGCACTTATGCAGTCAACTTTCAATTAAATGGTTTGTTCAGAAGTGGTGATAAGATCTCTAAACCCGTGAATCGAGAAAGAAAACTTGAGTTGGAATGTGTATTACATGTCCCCAGTATGGAGTTTGAAATCTATATGCTGCTTAAAGGCTCAATAGAAGCTGGCTTTCCCAGAGCTGCAGTTTTGAGGCTTTTATGTGTGTGTTAACTGAGAAAAATGCCTCACAGCTGCGATTAAAAAGACTTTATTTATCATAGGATTATGTATGAGTTTACATTGCTACTTTAATTTTTCCAGGATAGATGGGTGTATATGCCTTTTCCCCTGATCTAAAGTGGTTCCATGTCTTGTTTGGTAAGTTTGTATTTAAAAATCTTTGACAGTTGTATGTTGTTACCCAGTCATATCCTAATGTCAAAAATTTCTGGTGAAATGTATTGCTAGAGGGAATTTCCACAGTGCTGAGCTGCTTAAACTTTGTTGAATCAACTTTCAGTGAAGGAGACTGTTTAATATCTCTTCTCTCTGCCTCTGCCATGTAAGTGCTCTGTGCTGTTTGTTAACCTCTTGCTTGACTGACTTGTGGCAGAAATCTTTCTGAACTCCTGTTTATACAGGCTACTTTTGATATTTTCCCACTGCTGTGTTTCATAAATTGCAGCAGCTCCACTAACATTCGCTTGTTTCTGTTCTCAAGGACTGTTCCTGTATTCTTCGTACACCAGTTGAATCAATCAGACCAGGAGAGCTATCTCAGAGCAGCATCCGTGAATGCCTGGTAAGAAGAAAATACAAACATTAACTGGCAATGTTAAATAAGAAGCTGGTACATACTAAAATTAATCTCACTAGGGGGTACTTCTTAAAACGTTAACAGCAGAAGTAAGTGGAGTATTTCAGGCTTCCACTTTAGAAGAAGACTAAGGTGACTAAGTGTTACATTTAATCTTGTGTCGTTTTAAAAACAAAGCAAATGTGCGCACACAAAAAAAACCCGGTTTTAAGTCTCATTGTAATGGTAAAAATACTAGCCTGCGTGTTCTGACTTGAGTATCTGATCTTAGCATTCTAAGTTAGGGCATTTCTGCATTAATTTTAAAGATGTAAATGTTTTAAAATTACATAGTAATTTTGAGGATTGTTTTTCCTCACTGTTAGGCTGACTCTGATTTAGATTTGATTCCCCCATCTACTGGAAGGAATGAAATTGTATTTTGCTCTTCTAATGTCTCTCACTATGAACTACAGCTGGAAATAGGTAAGAAAAGTGTACCTTACAGTATTTCCTGCACTCGCGGATGCAAGCTCTCAATAGGTTATTGCTAACTGTGGTAAATTTTCCATTTGGAAAATGTGTTATCAGCTGATTAGGAATACTCTTGTGTCTCCTTAGTTGAGAAATTGCAAAACATTGCTCATGTTTCAGTTATCACTTATTTTAAGTTACAAGACAAATCAACATTTACCTGCATTTCCCACTTGGTGTTTCTGCACTTGCATGTCAGTTTTCTGAATCTGTGCTATGTGGACAATACAGCATTAAGTAACATCAGGTCTTGTCACTTGGCTACCTGAGTTGATTGTCCCAGGGATGGCTGCCCTGAATCCTACTGTGTGTGCATATATTTACGTGACTATGCATGCTAAAAGTGTTGTTCACTTAGACGTATAATAGATCCTGACAAAAGTTTCAACACTTCTTGTTGTTCTAAAAATAGCCAAGCCATGCTTTAACTAGTTTGCTGGATATATTTTGCTGCAACCACTTAAAATTCTTGACATTCTAAAAGAAAAGATCACGCTGCTATCAATTGCAATTTTAGAATGGTAGAATTGTCTCTAAACATGAAGGAAATTGTGGTGGATTATTATATTTTCCAATGTTAAGGTAGCCATTTCTGGTTTCAGGACGGAGGTTCAACAACTTAACTTCAGTCTACCTTGCACGGCACACGCCTACAGGCATGCAAGTTGCTGTACGGATCACAGACCTAGAAAATTGCTCTGAGGAGCACTTGAAAGCCTTACAGGTAAAGCAACAACGTTTCTGCACAAGTCTGGTGGAGATAGAGATGAATACACATGAGGTCACTGAACAGAAGTAGCCTTTGTGTTTGTCCTGGTTCGTTTCAGTCAAGTTTTTGCCTCAAAGGAGTAGAATATAAATACAAGGCATATGAAAATTTTAGAGTTGTTTTCTGAAGAAAACAGATGACAAGTGTTTCAGAAAGATACATAATTACAGAAGTCTATTTATTTCAAACATGTTTTGTACTCTGTATTTAACACTGAAACTTTGGACTATGAGCAAACTAGGTTAATTTCAGACAAATGCAATTTTGGGCAAGTTACTTACATTTCTGTTGCAGGCCATGCACATCACCTGCCACTGTGTATAAATGTGCATAGGGAACAGTTCTTTCTACTGGTTACTGGTGTAGCTAATGCTCTTACCAAGACTGTTACCTTGTGGTTAACATGTTCCCTTTTATTTAATTCCATAGAATGAGGTGGTTTTATCCCACTTTTTCCAGCATCCCAATGTGATGACACTTTGGACGGTGTTTACAGCTGGTAGTTGGCTTTGGGTCATCTCTCCATTCATGGCCTATGGTAAGAACTGTTAACTGCAATCTTGGAATAGGAAGAAGGGCTGATACAGTTTGGACCACACAGTCCATGGGAGGCTTTTCTTTAAGCTTCTCCTGTCTTGTAAAAAACCCCAAACTTTCTCAAACCATTTGTTTAGAGAAGTCTTCTGTAAATAATCTTCCTCCCCAGTGAATATTGGTATTTGAACTGCTATAAATTGCCCTTAGTCCTAACACCCACCATGGGAAGAAAGATAATTGGGACATGTATTTGACTTAATACAGCTTTGAATTTTGCCAAGAGAAAACTGGTCTGGACTGAATCCAGGTTTGGCATAGACTTTCGGTTAACAGAAGCATGACTTGAGCGTTGCATCCAGGCAACTGTTCTTGGTGCAGCATAGCTAATATAAAGATGGAATGCTGCTCTTGATGAGTGAACACAGTGGAGCAAGCATAGAGAAGTAGTCCAACAAGGCTTATTAGGTTTAGCTAGTGGTGTTTCTTTTTTACTTTCAGGTTCGGCTAGACACCTGCTGAATACTTACTTTCCTGAAGGAATGAGTGAAGCTTTGATAGGGAACATTCTATTTGGTGCAATCAGAGGATTAAATTACATGCACCAGAATGG
Organism: Thinocorus orbignyianus; assembly: GCA_013400375.1. Lineage (NCBI taxonomy): Eukaryota > Metazoa > Chordata > Aves > Ciconiiformes > Thinocoridae > Thinocorus > Thinocorus orbignyianus. Next base: position 184,147 of record VXBW01004283.1, read on the forward strand.
CTACATTCACAGGTAGGAGAATGTCCATAGGTAAGAATCAGATTACAGCATCCAGTTTATTAAGAATTTAGTTTCACTTCAGAACGAATTTTCAGCTCAAGTGTTGTCTCCTTCCTTTTTCTATATACCTTCTTATGTCAGATAGTGCAGAAGCTCAGCTAAGAATGGTACCATACCTTATTTAAAGCTTTGTCTCTTTGAAGTAGAAGAAAACAGCATTTGTATAGCTTCCTTACTTGACATCCTTTGCAGGGGAGAAGGGCCCTTCTCCAGTTTCTGCTTCTGGCAGTTTTTTCTTGCTGATCAGCTCTCCTTTCTTCTGGCACCGTATTAAAAAGAAAACTCATGCTGAGTGAAGAATTTCCATTAAAATAATCTGCTAAATAGAATGCTATGCTAATATCTCAGTATAAGTTAATGAAATACAAAAGCCTTACTGCTCTAGTAGTGCTTTGAGTAATTCTTATAACTAAAATTTACCACTTTATGTTACAGGAATATTAAAGCTAGCCACATTCTGATTTCAGGGGATGGGCTGGTTTCTCTCTCTGGCTTAAACAACCTCTACAGTTTAGTTAACAACGGACAAAAGTCAAAGGTGGTATATGATTTCCCCCAGTTTAGTACATCTGTGCTTCCTTGGCTGAGTCCTGAACTACTGAGACAGGTTAGTATAAATTACACTTAATTTTTTGCTATTCAAAGTTACTGGAAGTACTCAACTTCTTACTTAAGTCTGCTTGTAGAAGTACAATGGAAGCTGTTGAACTGTAACTTTTAAAAAGATGTATGTGTACTGAATTTGTAATTCTCCTAAAGAGAACTAGTTTAAAGCTGTTGATAAGGTGGTGCTGTACTAAGTTTCTTTACCTGACATTTCTGTAAACTACTTCAGATTTTAAAACTTGTCTTCAGTACAACCATCTGATTTATGAATAAAGCCTGAGCTTTCACAATTCAATTGCCTCGATCCTGTGTAGATTATAAAGTATTGGAATCTTGTCCTGAAACAGGCTTGTATTTTGTCAGCACTGCTCAATGGCATCAGTGATCCAGCAGAGTTTTCTTTCTCTCACAGGATTTGTCTGGTTATAACATGAAGTCTGACATTTACAGTGTTGGAATTACAGCATGTGAATTAGCCAATGGTTATGTTCCTTTTCAAGATATGCCTCGCACTCAGGTATGATGCTAAACTTTGTTTCTACATCACAACACTGACCTTTTTTTGTTTTGTTTTACTCGGAGAAACCAATGCTACTACTGCTGATATGGTGTCTGCTTTTTGTTATTTCAAGTGTGCGTGCTTTTTTTTCCAGATCAAATAGTCCTTCCATTCCTGGAGCTTTACAGCTTAGCCTGAACAGGTCTGGATAGCTGTTGAATTCTCTTACACTGCTATTCCCTTCTACTAGATGCTGCTGCAAAAGCTGAAAGGTCCCACATACTGTCCTTGGGATATAAATACCTTCCCCCGTGGGGAATCCAGGATGAAGAATTCCCGATCAGGTGTTGATTCTGGAATTGGTGAGAGCATGACACGCACAATGACCAGTGAAAGACTACAAATTCCCTTTTCCAAAACATTTTCACCTGCTTTCTACAACTTGGTAGAACTTTGCTTGCAAAAGGACCCTGAGAAAAGGTAACTTTCTGGTGAAAACTTAATGTTGTCACTTCAATCTAAGACAAAGTATAGCCCACAATTTAACACACAGTAATTAGATGAATACTGTTAAAGTCAGAATTTCAGACCAGAAGTACTATGCAAAACACTACACTTACTTTTGGTTTTGTAATTTACAAATTCCCTTGTCTCGTAAAGGAACGGTCATCTGACCTCCTGGTCCTGAATTTCTTGTAATACCAGTGTATTCTGTAACAAGTAAAATTAATTTTTAAACATGCATGTTGTCCAAGAAAAAGCAGAAATCTGAAGAAATCTATATGCTTTTGGCACTGTGTCTTTTCTGAATGAGGCATTAAATCTCTTGTTAAACAGAAAAGTGAAAAAGCCTCTTTTACTCTTTTAAGAGTAAACAAGTATCTTTAGTAGTGCCTTCACTACCAATTGAATGTAGGAATTGTGTGCTGTTTCTCTCATGCTTCACATTTGTCCTGTAAATGAAAAACCACGGGGCTTAAATTGATTTGTCAGTCTAGCCCACTTTCCAAAAGCAGTATTTTACTTTCTAAAACATAACTATATTCTTCATTTTATGATCCAGGCCATCAGCAAGGAGTTTGCTTTCACATACATTCTTCAAACAGGTGGGTTTACTATGTTTTGTTAAATGTCACAGCTATAACCTAAGCAAGCCACAAAATACTACTTTGTAATCCAACTCCAGTTAATTTAGCTGGACCCAAACCTATCATGTAATAGCTTACCCACTTCAGACTTCTTTGTTTTTACTGTTGTGTTTCAGGGTGGTTTTTGGTTTGTTTGTTTGGTTTTTTTTTAAACAAAATTGTATTGATAGAGTATGAGAAGCATAAGAGTAATCCATTTCTCCTTTGATAAAGTTTGTTTAACTTACATCAGCCTAAGGAGAACAACGGTTAATATTCTTAAGTTAAAGCAAAACTGCAGAGCTAGTGTGATTAGTTTTGAAAGACTAATTCAATTTATTGTAAAGTGAGAAAACCTAAACCTCTCATCTTGTTATTTTCAATATTGTAACATTCAAGAACATGGCTCTGATTTCACATGCTTTTAATGAAGTTAGATGCAAGGTTATATAAACTTTTATGTCTAACTCTTCTTCCTTCTAGATAAAAGAGCAAACACAGAATTCACTACTGTCTCTATTACCACCTCCTATTCAAAATAACAGATCAGAGTTCTTGGCAGTGCCCTCAACAGCCGTTGGGACCAAACTTGGACATATTACTGCAAATCAAGATGATGCAGACTGGGAATTCTAAATAAATACCAAACAATTATACCTCTCCTGTGCTTCAAAGAAAGAAAATGTGATTTGTATTTGCTGCTTTAGTTTGTATGGTTAAAATGCAATTAGACAAGGTATACTTGAAAATGCCATTGAAGTGGCCATATTTCATTAACTACTTCCTCTGTTGGCATCATGAAGTGTGCCTCACTTTCTGACCACAAGGAAAACTATATAGAGAATGGCTGAACTCTCCCTCTTTAAAAATATCTAACAAGAGGGTTCCTGCTGTAATCTTATTCTATACTGTATTTTCAGCTCATATTGCTGTAGTCCATGTGCCTTTCTGAATTCAGGATCAGGTTTTGTCTGTGACCTTACTTAACAATCTATTTGTTCATTATCAATGACCCAGGTTATTTTAGTAAGGAGGAATCCTCCACCTCCAAGTTTAAATGTGAAACCGCGCAAATTAGTTGCTTATGCAAAAAAAAGTTTCTCTTTTCACACATCCCAAAAAACATCTTTCACTTGTTATGCTGTCATACTTGCCAAAAATTAGCTATGCATCATCTTTCATGCAGTTAATACTGTGTGTTTCCCAAAGAAGCTAAGCTATTTGAAAATCTCGCTCTTGCATTTGTGTATGTTTTTAGTACAGACTTGTGCTTTAGCATCTCCATTTATTGCTGTGTCATTTTACCAATTAACCTAAGGACCTCTTACTGTGCAAAGTAAGACTCCATTTATAACAGGTACGGGTTACTTTTGAAGAATCATCATAAATAATCTAAAGTTACTGTATATATTTTTATTTATACTATATTTCTCTTGACCACTAGGACTTACCAGAACCTAATACTCTTTTCTTATAAGAGCAGGCACTGTGCATTAAGCATGACTGGCGCTGCTGCTGGCAAACAAGCCTCTTCTGCAAGCCACAGTTAAATTCTCATGGATAGATTCAGCCACAACAAGAACCTGAGATCCTAGGGAATTTATCTATTTTAAGTCAGAAGAAAAACTGACTGTCTTCTCCCTATGATTCTCATACTGTTCCAGAAAACTCAAGCTTAACAAAACTCATTTCTTCTAAATAAGCTGCATCTTCTTACTTTGTTTTAACAAAAAGTTGTGTCCCAAAGCCATTAGTACTTGACTGAAATAAGTTCTACATGTAGTAGAAGTGTATAAATAGATATCAAATGCATTTAAATTTTTAACATAAACAACATTCCACATTGTCTTCAAGTTTTCCATAGCTGAGCCAGTGTACAGCCAACCTTGAGAATACCACTGCTTTGCCAGCAGCACCACTATGAAGCCTTGAAGACCAAACGACCAGAACACAAGCCTGAGACAGACATAAGATTCTAAACAACCACATTAAAGTATTAACAAAACAGTTGATTCTACTTGTTATGCTGTGAAGAGAGCTCTGTATTTCAAAACCTAATACATGAAACTTAAGATTAGAAACCTTTCAATAAACTTTTCTGATCTATCTCCGCTTATTTCTTTAGTTCTGTTTTCACCATTGTTCAGTCATACTGCAGGAAAGAAGTTTCATATATATGTCAGTCACTAGGTAAGAAAATAGTTGTCTAAACTAGCAAATTGGCATAAAAATATTAATAACTTAATTATGTACTCTTAGGGAAGATACTATTTTCACATGAACCCCAAGTTCATTAATTCCTGACCACTACATGTTTTCAGATCAAATACAGTGTCTAGCATTTGCAAGTAATTTGACTAACAGTACATATAAAAACAAGTCAAATAACTGAGAACACACATGAAGCTGTACATATTAATAAAATATTGAAGAAACATTAATATATTTTTTTAAAATATCTAAACTGCCTAAAAAAATTTAAGGAGTTTAACTGCTAGTATTTGCAAGCTTCTCTTGAATCAAGAGTGCCTTGCATTCTCTCAATAAAAATGAACTTGGACACCAATAACAAAGTATAAATTGATTTAAACAACCATGTATTCCAGTGGAATTACTTTGCCGTTATCTCTTTCTGTGGGAAAAAAATAAAAATTACTTATTTCTAAATAATGGTCCAGTTCCTGTACTAACATAACTTTTAAGAAAATTAAATACAGTTTTCTAAGTTTAAAAGCTCACAAGTCTTTCTTTATGGTTAGAACTACTGTTTTTCAGTAACTACAGTATTTTCAAAAAAAAGCAATTAAGAGCCACTGTGACTTTAGTAATTTTTAAAATAACCATAAATACTTTAGTCCCTACATTACATTTGCTGAAAGGTTTGCTGAAGTTTTGCTTAGTAACTATCATACTTTCTATTAAGGAATAATGCAAAATAAGAAATATCAATTAAGACCAAAAAAATTGTACAATCATATTGTTAAGGTGTTTTCAACTACCAAAAATCTTAAGTTTTTGCATCCAGTTAAATCTTTTCAAAATCTGAAAGTCATCATCTATATTAAAGTAAGTTGCAGAGACTTTCTATTCCAAGCTGACATAGTTCTAAGCACAATAATTATCCCTTTTTACGTGTATGCACTTTTACTCATACCAATGATGTGTGTTACCAGCATAGGATCTCTAAGTGAACTTGGACTTGAAATTTTCAAGGATCTTATATTTAGGCTCAATGTGATGTATTTTCAATGGGAGGGGCTTATAAAACTTCTATACATTTGCAAAATCTTCTCGTGGCCCCTGAAACAGAAATCTATAGCTTGGTTACTTTTGCAGTACTTGTGGAAACAACACAAGGGTGGTTTTTTTTGCTGCCACCTTGCTTTGTGCTAGCATTTAGAATCATAGACTTTTCTAGGTTGGAAGGGACTTTTGAGATCATCTAGTTCAACCATCAACCTAACTCTAACAAAACCAACCAACCAACCAAACCCAAAAAACCAACCCTAAAACAATGAGCCATCACTAAACCACATCACTAAGTAGTGTGTCAACCTGTTTTTTAAATACCTCCAGAGATGGTGCCTTACCCACATCCCTGGGCAGCCTATTCCAATGCTTAACAGCCCTTTCAATGTAAAAATGTTTCCTTATATCCAATCTCAACCTGCCTTGGCACAAATTGAGGCCATTGCCTTTGTCCTATCACATGAGACTTTGGAGAAGATACCGATCCCCGCCTCTCTACAACCTTTTAGGTTGTTGTAGAGAGTGATAAGGTCTCCCTTCAGCCTCCTCCAGGCTGAACAACCCCAGCTCCCTCAGCCTCTCCTCATATGACTTACTCTCCAGGCACCTCACCAGCTTTGTTGCCCTTCTTTGGACCTGCTCCAGCATCTCAATGTCTTTTTTGTGGTAAGGGGCCCCAAACTGTACACAGTACCTGAAATGGGGCCTCACCAGTGCTGAGCAGAGGGGCACAATCACTTCCGAGCCGCACTCACCACACTGTTCCTGATACAGGCCAGGATGCTATTGGCCTTCTTGGCCACCTGGGCACACTGCTGGCTCATTACACAAAATAATGAGATATCTGTAAGAGAAAACTTAGGTTAATTAATGTTATCCTGAATCTATGCTCAATGCTGTTGGGATTCTTACTCGCTTGGTCTGATAGCACAGCAGTTTGTGACTGACTGAATGGATCAACGCAGGAGAAAGTGTGATGTACTCAGAATCAACTCAGTCTGCTATATGAACTACTCACTTTAAAGTGTCTCAATGCAATCAACATTCACTGAAGAGACAACAATTTCTTCCTCTTGACGCTATCAAGGAATAAAAGTAAATATTAGAAAAAAACATTACAAAGTTTTACTTTACTCCTCTCTTTTCCCCACCTCCTCATTCTGAAGTGCTATGAAAACATGTTTTAGCCTAGAAGATAGGTGAAATCATGGGAAAGCATTCGAAAATCATTGTTCTGAATGTCTCTGACACAAGAAAGGTATCTAAGTAGGTGACTTACGTATCCTGTCTTTAATGCTAGTAAGTAGCTTTGCTAAAGTAAATCAGGTTATCTAATAGATCTCTAGAACAACTAAGCTAGCTGTAATGACCTCTCCTGATAATGGTCATCCCTATCCTGTATAAATGAGGAAAAACTACTAAAACTCAGATACTACACAAAACATCCAGTGAGACAGACCCCAAAAGACTGAGTAAAGTCCCATGAAATTCCTGAAAAATGCTTAAAAAAACCCATGAGAAATTAGCTGCAATTGAGTGGTGGTTTTATTTTTAGGTATGAGTACAAAATACACCATTACTACTGGATTTACCCACAAATCCAGATTCATGGAACCTGTATTTGTCCTATCATGAAATCCACCTGCAACAGAGGAGATCATTAATACACACTGAAATCTTGCCTAGCAGTCTTAACAGCTTTCAAAGTTTAGGTTATGGCAAAACAAAATGGCACACTAGCAATGAAGTAATAAGTTGAGGAATATTGCATCAAAAGTTCCAAAGAATGAACTCTTACAACCTTTAGAGTGGCTGCTTTCACTCACTGTAGCTGTAGTTAGTGTTGATTAACGACATTAAAAAATATCCGCTTTAAAATATTTTAAATTTCTTTATACACTACAGATTTTTTCCTTTCCCACAGTTTCACATTTCTGAAATGCAAGAGATTCTTCTTATTTTGCTAGCAGAAACAAGTTTTCCATCAAGTTCATTTTTTCTTGCAATGCTCTGGTCTCTTTGCCTAATCCGCTAGTCTATCACAACAATCAGTTACAATTCTGATTAAGATTGCACAGTGTGCAACATCTTATTTTCTAAATGATGAAAGCCAGAAAAGCTGTTAGCAGTCTAAGGTCCACTGCAATGTGAAAACACACTTAATGTTGGTTAACTAATTACTTAAAGTGAAAGAGGCAAAAAAGACATTGCAAGAGCATTATTATTATCATCACCACCATTATTATTACTACTACTATTACTTCATTATAATTTTTTTTCATCACAACCTGGGAACATGATCTTCCTAAGTTGAGAGTCCAAGTAAGATTTTCCTTGCCCTCTCATTTTTCTTTGGAAGGGCATTCTGGATTCACATGTTGTTTCAAGGTGTCGCAATTTCAAGTAAGAACTCTTGGAGTATTTAACAGAATTCACCCTTTTCTTAGGATTGATTTCCATTTGCTCCACTTCAATGTTTTGATTCTCAAGCTTCAAGCAGTTAGTATTTCCTGCAACTATACTAACAGAAGAATCCAGTGATGCAATGTAAGAATTTACAGACTGTACTCCGGAGGTCTCTTTAGCTGACCTACAAATACAGGGAATCAGTATAGCGTCTTGCAGAATACAGTGGCTGACCCACGATCTCCTGGAGCTTCTCCTAAATTATGTAAAGCAATCTCTGTTGCTTTTGAAAGATTCCAATATATGTCCATGTTTGTATCTTCTTTGCTAGCATAATTCTGAAGGTATGTTAAGCTAGTCTGACTCCTGAAAAATTTTTGAAGGATGGCAGCCAGCATAAACAATTTTTTTTTTTACTAATTTGATCAATAAAAAAGAATATTCAGACTAGAATATATATAATGGCCACACACTCACAAAAGGAGTAAATGAGCACATTTTGTTCAACGATCTCAGTCACCATGCCCATGATTTTATCAACTCTTTTATCCACAACTTAATTCAACCTACCGCTGGAATGTGAAGGGAAGATAGTTTATAGCAGAAAGCAGTGTCATATGGGATGAAAATTACATGGAAAATCTACAGCAACATCAAGTAAACAACTTGACCTGAAGACAACAGTTATCCCTTCAAAAGTGTGATCTATGATGTTTACAGTGAGAAGGCATGGAAAAAAAGGCTAAGTACACCAGCCACGTGCAAGCAATATCTGAATCAAGAAAACACTGTGAACTATGGGCAGCAGCAGCACCTAAAAAGCAGTAACAGCACAGGAAGCAAATAAACAAAAAAAAAGCACGCAATTCAAGTGACATGGTGTTGTCCAAAAACCTTAGGTATGTTTTCAGGCAAATTCATCTTTACTGTGGAATGTCCCAATACACATAGTAAGAATACTATAAACAGAAAACAAGAATCAGAGGGATTGCTGTCAGGATGCACAGGTTTTCCTCTGTTTTGTCAAAACTTATGTGACATACCTGTTCGGAGTATCAATGCTACAGTTTATTTTAAAAGTTTGTTTATTCTACATTCTGGTATTGATTGTTTTTAGTTCTCATAGAATCATACAATGGTCAGAGTCAGAAGGGACCTCAAAGATCATTGAGTTCCAAACCCCACAGCCATGGGCAGGGACACCTCCCACTAGACCAGGTGGCTCAAAGCGCTATCTAGCCTGGCCTTAAGGACTTCCAAGGATGGGGCATTCACAATTTCTCTGGGCAACCTGTTCCAGTGCCTCACCACCCTCACAGGAAAGAATTTCTTCCTAATATCTCATCTAAATCTCCCCTCTTTCAATTTAAAACCATTACCCCTTGTCCTATCACTAAACTTCCTGACAGAGTCCCTCTCCAGCTCTCCTGTAGCTCCCTTCAGAAACTGGAATGCTGCTCTAAGGTCTCCCTGGAGCCTTCTCTTCTCCAGGTTGAACAACCCCAGCTCTCTCACCCTGTCCTCACAGGAGAGGTGCTCCATCCTTCTGATCATCTTTGTGGCCCTCCATTGGACCTGTTCCAACAGGTCCACGTCCCTTCTCATTTTTCTCATGCTTTGCTCATGTGTAGGGAAGTATGGGCAATACTTTCTTTCTGACTAGTTTTCCTGTTTCGATTGCAGCTCCTAGATAGGCGTGCATTGGCTCCTACTACCAAAGAAAGGCAGATGGAAGAGGCAGATGGAAGAGGCCTTTTCATCCCTAGATGAGGCAGAGATGGAAACTAGTCTATCAAGAAGGCAGCCTTCCCTCCCACAGGCACATCGGCCTGCAACAACACCCAGTCAGAGTGAGAGAAAGACCATGGCCGTTCAAGACAAAGTGTCCTCCAACCATGGAATGGTTGTGGGGGCTGACGGGCCCAGCCCCACTCATTGCCCCAGCTCCAGCTTCTCCCAGAGGATCACCTGCGCCTCAAAGGCCAGCATGCTGCCTTCTGCTCGGCAACCTCTGCCTTGAGGTCGAGGGACTGCAGCCATGGCCGGGGGTGGACGCTGCCCTGCCCATCGCCTCCTTCAGGCTGAGTCCAAGATGGCGGTCACGCTGTCACCCCCAACAGCCGTTATGTGCTCAGCGCCAGGTGGCTGAGGTGAAGAGAGGGGGCTACGAAACGGTCAGACTCGATCGGTTCATAAACGGACTGGGGAAGGGACACACAGCTTGTCCATGACAAGGGGTGATGAGGGAAAAAACCATTCCCAACAGTACCTGTCTGAGAAGCAGCAGCCGGTGGGTTTCATGTGGGAAAGGGGCACTCTCCTCCCTGCTCTCCCTGAAGAGAGCGAGCAGCCACAGGGCTCCCGACATTCCTAACATCCAGGCGAAAAAAAGAAGGAGGGGAAAAGGGAAAACACTTTCTCTAAACGCTTGTGGACTTACAGACCAATTTCAAGCACGGCTGCACTCAGGAATACAACTTCCACAGCACTATGAGGAAAAAAGAAGAGATTAGGTAAGGACTAGCAATAAATACATACTCGATGATTTATTCTATTCTCCCAGAGCCTTCAGTCATATAAGTTAATTCTGCTGCAAATACACAAGTGAGTAATTCTCACCTAACAATAACTCTCCTTAACTTTACCTCAGCAAAACATCTTTTCAAATGCCACCTGGCTTCACATAGAGAAAGCTGAGTTGAGAGGGTAACATTTAAACAAAAGAGACAACTGGAATTTAACCAAATTTTAAATGACTGCCTTTTAAGAAGCAAAATACAAACAGTTTAGCTTAGAAGGGGCTCTGGAGGTCCCTTTGGGTCCAGCCCCGGCTCAGGCTGCACCCAAGCCTGGAGCAGTCCCAAGGATGGAGCTCCCAGACAGCCCCTGTGGGCCACCTCCAACCCATCACAAACCCTCACAGTCAAAACTACTGTGGTAGCCAACTGTAGCTTTCCTGATGTGGCCTGTGGACTGTTTCCACTCATCCTTTGACTGTGTGGCTTGAGAAGAGTCTGACTCTTGTCGTCTTTGTAATCACCTGTTGGGGGGTTAAAGATAGCAATCAGATTCCCCTTTTAATATTCTTCTCTTCAGGCTAAACAAACATCATTAACTGATGAAACACAATTTCCTTGTTTTCAGTTTACTGTACCATTTCTGATTGTGCAAAAAAACAGTACAGCAGCGGGAATCTGTTGGAGAGAAAGTAAAGCCATTATTTGCAATGCTACCACAAGTTAGGAAAAAATGCTTTCCCATAATCACCCGTTCAGAGCTCCTATATTATTTATAACATTAGCACTGGGGAAAGGTGGGTAGACTGATTTATTTTGAACAAACTAATAATTTGGAAACAGGACAAAGTAGTACAGTAATTTCTAACTAGTTGTTTATTTCATATAAATAAAAACAAGCAATTGGCACTAACATCTTTGTAAATTTTTCATTAACACAAAAATTCTGCATTAAAAACAATGGTGTGGAAATGCACAAAGGCATTTCAGTTAAGGCTTCTACAGATACTGCATTTTCTGTGGTTAAACACCTGTTTTGTAAACTTGTTCTACAACTTTCCAAGTAACTAAACAAAAAAGCTTGGTTGAACTCATATTCCATTGTGAGGCATGGAAAATAGTCATCAAATTGTGTGATTTTAAATGGCAACCTCAAACCTCATTAATTTAAATACCCATATAACAGACCCTCCCAAAAAGATACACTGGAAAGGCAAGCCTGGTTTGAAATATCGATGTCATTAAGTTCATTAACTTAATCCCTGCTCAGCCATCTAAACAAACTACTGTATTTCACAGTAAGAACAAATCTGTCTCTTGACTAGCATCACTTTGTCCAAGGGATACCTGGAAGGCCAATTCCTAGCAATCATGTCAGAAATCAAGCAAAGATGTTATTCAAATTTTTCCTGTACTGATCTGATGCCTTAGTACAGTTTTGCCTGAGCTCTATTCTTTAGGAGCAAAATTTCAGTTCTTACCACACCGAGATGACAGAAACGTCAAGCAGCAAAGGAGCTCAACAATTAATCTCATCTTCAGGAGCTCAACAATTCCATAAATCAAACACACAAATCTAGAGAAAGCGCGGTGGCAACCTATGGTGTATCACTCAAGTAGTGCATATTCCACCATCTCCTGCAGCCAAATGACAAGAACCTCCAGCGCCACACTGAAGGGGGGCAGCATCCTGAATCTCTCTATTTTAATGCATGATGCAGTGCCAGCCATAATGTAGCCCTACAGTTTTGCAAAAATACATACAAAAGAGCTGTAACAATTCGCAAAAAACTGTTAACATCTCCTACCCACAACAAAGTGAATGCCCCAGAATGCAGCCAACACTTGTCTTTTAATTCTGGTAGAATTTTTTTTTCCCCTTCAAGATTGCCATAGCATTTAAAAACATCATGAACACTGAATTTTTGAATTACTGAAATTTGCTGGATGGGCATAACAAAACTCAAGTCCTCTACAGAGCAGCAGCAGCAGCCGTGGTTATTCATGTTCCTCTCTTTGTTTTAAAAGAACTCAGGTGACTAGCATAGAAAGTTACTGGCTCTTTAACATCCCCCTTCAAGTCTTTTATCTGGCTACTCTTCACTACTAGAAAGCACAGTAATTCTCCAGGGAACTTTGACAACCACACACCCTTTATAGCCACACTTAGAAACACATATTAAATAAACCAATGCAAAATCAATACATATTAAATAACATGCACAAACACATTTGGGGCTTTAGGTGATACTTTCTTGAGAAATGGATTTCAAATTAGCTCTTTATATGTCTACCAAGGAGATTGTTTCATCCTAGAATATATCTGTATCTATTCACATCTGCAATGCTTTCATTTTGCCACTTTAATATAAAAGAAAAAGCATATTGTCTATCATCATCAACCCCACCAACTGCCAGTGTTACTACTACATCACTACACAGAAGGTGGATTGCTGCAGAGTTTTTGTTTTCCTTTAGTAAGCATTTTCTTGCAATTTTAGGAAGAAGTTTCCCATTCCATCCTAACACAAAACAACAAACATCCTTTGGGGGAAAACAATCTCCATCAAAAGAGGTAGAAGTAGGAACATTTTTAACATGTCTGAAATCCAAATTTCTTTAGAAAGATCAGGGAATAACACTCTTGCCATACAAGGCAAGGCGAAATCAGAATACTACTCCTGTGAATGGCTTTGTAATAGTTATGTGCCCTGACTTGAGAAATTAGAAGATGTACATATATCCTATTGGCAATCCAAAAACAATCTGCTTGATTAAAAGATGTATTTAGGTATTCATTAGCCAACCAAATTGTTTCAACATTGTAACTTCTGTTTCTTGTATCTACGTCAACTTGAAAGAACTTGTTATCATCAAGATCTTCATCAAGAGAACTAAATGAATAAAAATAATGTGTTTTCTTTTAAGGAACAATTAAACAAAATCCCTGACAATTCAATTGCTTATTCTAGCCAGTACTTTATATGACAACTAAACCCAGCCTATTTTCTGCTTACTAACTTTGTGGTTTTTATGTTTCCTAACTATTTTGTTATAACCTTCCTTAGACTACTTTCTTCATAAGATTTGTTTTAACCTCTAGAGAATATTTAGCCAAATTAGGTAGGCCAACTGCTACCAGCATTAGGAGGAAAAGCAGGTTGTTGAAAACTGTACAACAGTCAAAAAAGCAATGAATACCTGATCTTCTGCATCCATCCAGTTTCTTTGGCTATAAAGGTAGCAATATTTACAACATCACAATGACTACATGCTCTAGAAATAATCCACTTTCCAAAGTAAAAAGCAGAAAGTATAAAACTTTTCAATAACATTTGGAAATCGTAGCATACATAAAAAGATCAAAATTAAATATATACAATATAAAAATACATTTTTTTCTTTATGAAAGTTATAGTACATGGCTATAGTACACATCATGTTGAGCCATCAGTCACAGCTACAATATTTGCTTGTTCCACACTATGGCTGGACTCTGGGTATCATATCTCCCTGAGGAAATTCCTCGATTTCAGCATGAAACATCAGTTCTAAAAGAGAAAGAAAAGAATTATGTTTTCTTTTAAAAGTTTCACCTTAATAAGATTTCATTATTCCTGAAAAGTGTTCTGGCGTTCCCCCAAGCCTCCTGCTTTTCTTCCCTATCATAATACCAACAACTCAGCAATGGCAAAAAAAATGATTATTGCCCCCCAAAATTAACAGAAGTAGCGATGGTGTTGGCAGCTGATCATACATAGTATCATCTTGCATCCAACCTGGACACTGAAACAGAACTCTAAAGTAGATTGAGAGATTATTAAAGTTTTGAGAATGTCAGACTCAAGAGGGAAGATGTCTGTTTAGAGACTTGTTCATTTATGGATAAACTGCTTTATGTATCACAGTGCAATTTAGCAACACTAGAACCTGGGATAAAAAGAACAGTTAATGATACCGCTCGCAGCTAGCTATCACCACAGCAGCTTAGGTCTTAGAGAAAGCCTAAGGTCAGCAGTGAAGAGCATCTTGCGGAAAAATTCAGCTAGGCATGCTAAGCAGTTGATGAGGTAGCTCTTACGAAGCTCCGTGCTGCTGAGAGCAGAGTTTTCTCGTATCTGGGTTCCCTTACGTATCCATACTGCACCGCAGTGCAGGTGAACTTTCTGTCTTGCTGACACGTTCAAGCTTATAGACCAGGCTGTCTTTGCCAATAACTTGTCAGTATGGTAAAGTTACAACAATGTGATTTATCCACTCAAGTTTGAGATCCACATGTTTTTGCTACCTCAGCCTTAGTAGACTAAACTTTCTTTACTATTTGGAGTAAGTCCTAGATGGAATATCTCTCTTGAAATTTCTGAAGCAGGTTTTCTAATTGTAGTAGCCAACTGTAAATATCAAAAAAGCTCATCAAAACCCGCATAAAGTCGTGTCACTGGCTTTCTTGAATAGGTCTTTGTTATTTAAAAAATGGGTTTTAAATATAATTGTAAAATATATTATAGTTTTTACTATCAAAGATTGTAAAGGCTGCCGCCTAGATTTTTTTTTATCACATTGAGTTATTAAAAATAAGCAGAGTTACTGGGGACAGCTGAAATACAGAAATCTGTACATTAAAATTCTCACGTAATCTGAAGAAGCACGTTGAGTCTTCTTCAGCCTCCTAAACACAAATTTGTGCTTCAATTCATGATGCTCTTTGGATGCTTGTGGACTTCTAAATGGAAACTTATGATTTTTACGTACACTGTAGCTTCAAGTCTCAGGCTGCATGCACTTCATAGGAAAACTGAGTTACGTTACACCTTTTGGATGCCAGTTGGAACAACAAAAGGAAGAAGGCTTAACCTCTAGCAAAGCTGCTTCTAAGAAAAGGGGACATTGGCCACTGAAGAAAAAGGAGAACCCTGTCTGTTCATCTGCCTTAGAGCACCTGTTGTCTCTTCACTGGCCGGATGAGCCCAAACCATGACACTTGCCCCTTCCCTCCAGCCTGGACAATGAGGACAAGCAGTCCTCATTCGAAGTCCTGTTTTCCAGGTTCGAATCTGACTTTTCAAGGCTCACGAGTCTGCAAAACTACTGCAGTGGTCTGTTGAAAATAACACTAAGCTCAAAACGCATTCACGATTGCAAAAGGAACATTCATAACATTAGGGTATTTTCTAAAACACAAGCAGAATAAATACATTTCAAATATTCAAAATAATGTTCAAATTATTCTTCCCTTCAATGAAGACGCACATTCTCTTATGTTTCAAAATTCATGCTGTTTCAGCCAGGACAAATAAAGCAAACAAGGCATCTTTTTTTTCTTTTTAAATTATTGATTTTTCTTTATGAAACCAGAGACATCAGCATCCTAAGAAGCACTTGCTCTGGAAAGTTGCTAGGAGATGTCTGGTTTTGCTCAGCCACAAAATTTCTCAGGACTAGTCTTGAACACCAAACGCAGAGCACAGCAGATAAAAGCATCACCAAGCAACATTGTACCTGTTAATGTTTCCTACCTTCACTGTGGTCTAGCTCTGGTCGGTAAGACAAGAAGATCCAACTTGCCCCAACTAGAATAGAAACTACCAGATTCACTACAATCCATGGCTGAACAATTTCTTCCTCTGTACCTGCCATCCTGGGAAAAGCACATCAACCAATCAGTGAGGGGTTCACTGGTACATACAGGTTAACAATAATAATTGTAGTAGAGTATCATAAAAACAAGCTTGCTAAGCAAAATGTGGAAACAGAACTAGTTGTACCACCCTCATGGTTTTGCATTGCAAAGGCCTGGTAAAACGAGTGACTTCCAAAGACAGTCTCTCAGCTAAAAAACCCTATTATCTCGCAGAGAATGTCCACCTGCAGATTTCAACAGCAAATTCCTTTTCTTGGCCAAGAGACATAAAATGAAAGTCAAAATGCATAGTCAGATTTTACTGTGGTGAAATACACTGCACAATGTCATCAGTCAATCTTATTTTTAAGCACTTCCTCATTAGGCAGAAAGGCAAGTGAACAGCAGTACA
The DNA here is from genome assembly GCA_013400375.1 of Thinocorus orbignyianus. Lineage (NCBI taxonomy): Eukaryota > Metazoa > Chordata > Aves > Ciconiiformes > Thinocoridae > Thinocorus > Thinocorus orbignyianus. Next base: position 200,642 of record VXBW01004283.1, read on the forward strand.
TCTGTCAGTCAGTACAGTCAGTACATCTGTCTGGAAGCCAGTGCAAGGACTTCTGTACAGATGCTGTGGGGTTGATGACATAGAACTTTAAGAAGGTTATGACATTTTTCTTACTATAATAACAGCAGGAAGTTGTGCTTTTGTTACTAGAACGTAGACCTTTTTAAATAAACAACTCAATAAACATTTGTAGAAGCCCTAAAAATAAAATAAAATAAAATAAATGTATCTAAATGCCCAAACCAGCAAATTTTCATATAAATGCTTTAGTTCTACTTCTGGTCCATTTAAAGAACTCATGCTACTAGAGTTTAAGCCCATTAAGTATCTGCTTCAGAAAGTAACAGTTTTGGATGGGATCTCCAAGCACGAAACAATACTTAATATATTTTAACGCCAGCTGTGTCTGCTAAACCCTTGCATCCTGTGGCAGACGTACTACTTACTTTATAATACCATGACATTCAGTTCTTAGACAGATTAGACCATCTCCTTCAAAAACAGCGCTGAACCCCTACAGAATGTTCTGCCCATGAGCACAAGCATGGCACTCCGTATGGTGCCATTTCTCCAGTAAAAGAGATTCTTTTCAACAGGCTATTGTTTGAGGTATAATGGATTTGTGGCAAATATGACCAAACCCGTCCTTGAATTCTCATTTTTCAGTGAAATTATCAAAGATTCAGGACAAGCTCAGACAAAGGCAGGTTTAGTAATGAAACCCTTCATTAATAATTCCTTATGTATGCTGTATAACTTTTTCAGTCCACCAGTTTGACTAAGGTTCCTAAGTGGGCTATGTTATAATTTACAGAAGTGATTGCTTAAGTTTCCTACCAGATGCTGCCATTTTCTGAAGGTGGTGTGTAGAGATTAATTCTGTCACATGTCATCTGCTGGCTTAAGGATAAGATAAGAGCAGCAAAGTACACTGGAAGAAATGGAATTAGCAGTGTCAGATATAAAGCCCCAAAATGACATGATAATTATAACTACTTTTCTTTCCTTTCATTCCACTGCCTCCAGTTATCTTCTTCAACATTTCCTTGACCCACCAAAATCCGGTTTCCGCACTTTTGCAACTGATCACTTGTATCAAAGGTGGCATCTTGTGATTCTGTTTTTCGCTAGGTCTGTGTTCTGTATTCAGAAGTGTGAGAAGAACTCACTCACTAACAGCCCCACTAATACTATTATTGCAAATGCTTTAAAAATATGTAGCAAACTGTTCATTGCCTTTGAATGCTATTTTCAACTACTCAGCAAGTCACTTATTTTAAAGCAGAATATAACCAGGGAGGAAGACTTCACTGAAAACAGTATATAGGATTTCTCCATTTACCATCTTTTCTGGATAACCTCCTATCCACTTCAGAATACTTACAGAAAGAGGATACTGCTGCTGGGTCTAGTGTAAGAAAGCCCCTCAGTGCAACTGATGCTTTCGCCAAATCAATCCTGATTACAAAAGAAAGAGTCATTAACACAGCCCAATAAGATAATAATATTGTTCCTCTAACAGCGCTTTTACTTTTTGTAAGATACCTTTTGCTGTCTCTATTACAGTGCCTTAATACACAACTGCATTCCACAGGCAGGCAATTATCCTCATTAAGCCAAATCCAAGAAAGATTGAAACTAAGGAGGATATTCCATGAGGCTTGTAGCTTTCACACTGCAGTCCTTTCTGGAACAGGGAGAATGTGGACAGACCTGTCCTCTCTCTAATCTTTACCATTCACTTCCATGTCGACACCACCAACCTGTAACTGCTTACGTAGCTTACACCAGTATAGGAGCAATTAAGAATAATTTGGGCCTCCTCCCTGCCACCACTCAATTAAAAAAAAAGTCATAATTTCTTTTCATAGAACAGACTTCTCTCCTGCCTTATTATCCTGCTATGGAAACTATCTGTTACTGTAGAAACATCTATGAGTCTACTCTGTTTATGTTTTTGTTCCTCTTTCTGCTCATTCACACTCTTAAGCAGTAATACAGAGACTCCAGCTAAGACAGGAAAACAGTTTGCAGAACCATGTTGTGGACCTGACTGGGGAATTGATTCACGTGAAAAGTAGCCTGACTGAAACATTAGCTTTCTCCACCACCCCTCTCACCCGCAAAAAATCCAGGCTAGTTCTCCTATCTGGTTCAACTCATGGTCACACAAACAGCAACAGCAGCACACTGAAGCAAGGCTGCAGGGAATGGACAGAAATGAGTAACAAAGGTCTGAATGGACAAGTACATCCTTTATCTGTACAGCCAGCCATGTGTAAAATCCTTCTCTTAAGTGTATCACATTAAATCATCAACAACAGATCAAAATTAATTATACACAAATAATATACACTTTTCAAATACAAAAACATATTTACCTGTCAAAGGCTGAGACTGTACTGATAGACAGCAATAAATAGAACAAACTTTGAGCCGGGTATGCTAGTGTCTTATACTGTTGGAGTAGGTTAGAAACCGTGGAAAGTTGATTTCCTGCCAAAATGTAGATAACAATGATGTTCCATACCGCATACCCAGCAAGGAAGCCATGGGTAAAGAGTCCCATCACTCTGAATGAACAGAAGAGCATTAGACAAGTTTAACGCCTTGAATTAGGGAAGAACTACAGAGAGAAAAGGCCTATGAATCCATCTGTGCAACCCTGGTGCCATGACAGGATCACAGCCTTTTACAGACAGTTTCTGATTCTTTTTCTGATCTAGTTCTAGTTCTACTTCCTCCCTTCAAATTGTACCTGGACCTGAGCACTCAACAAAGAAAAATAAGATGCTTTGCCTGATCCTATCACCACTTCATTACTGCTACCAGAATCAAATACTTTCACTTGCAGTGCTCTCCCATTTTGTCTGTAGCTTCCCAAGACCACTGCCCCTTACACTTACACAATGCCCTTAAACTTGTCCTTCAGTCAGGCTTTTCATTATCTTCCTTGCTAAGAAAAAGCTGAGAAGGAAGTTCAGGCTTCAAGACAAAATACACCAGAAAAGAAAATGCCTGTCATCCTCCCATTCTGTATCACAATATGGTAAAATCATTTTTTGCTATTGTCTGCAAGCTTATGCCTCAGTCCAATTTCATACCTCCCTCCTTTTCACCAACCATAATTTTCCTGTCAGAATTATCTGAATTCAGGTATTTTCATTCTAGTCACATTACAGCTGATGGTTGAATATAATTTTTAAACATATTTTTTTCCGTAGGTTTCTATTATTTTTGTTACCAGATCAATCTCTTGCTAACCAGGTTTTGTCTGAATCTTTGTGATACGACTTCCTCAGTTATTCTTTTTATAAGCTGAACTTCACATGTGATGTCTAAACTAGAAATAGATACTCTTGACAACAAATATCAGAAGTTAGAGAATGAAGAAGCTTTATACCTGTTTCATCCATTTATTAGGAAAATCCAAAAGAAACACCCCAATGGTAGAGAAAAGGTGCCAAATTTCAGGGAGAAAAAAACCACCAACCCTGATTTTTGCTTTACATTAAAGCATTTATCTTTCACCTGAAACTTCGGTGCACTGAGAGGGCAACATCTCTGGTAGTCCATGAAGCCTTCACATCCATAAGTACATTGATATTTTCGGTGGTTTTAATCAATTCTGCACGGTCAGCTGCCTGAAAACGCCCTAAGAGGATGAGGAAATTTAGAGAGTACTGTTACCTTCCATCATCGTTTCTATGGTAATACTTATTAGTGTCAAAAAACTGTAAGCATTGAAAGTTCCATCAGAAAATTCTGTCTCCTTGTTCCTACCCTTTGTCAGCCTCCATTCATATCAGGATGCCTTTGCCAGTGTGATGCACCCTAGTGGGTCAAGCTATGGATTTAAGAATGCACAAAGCATAGTAACAGTAACTACTCACTGTTCTCTTGTACAAAAAAATGATAACTTTCTTCTCAAGGTCCTGTGACTTTGGGTACTATCAAACAGCCTTTTTCACGCACACCATGGAATTCAAAAATTCAACCAAACATACCAGCATGGCAACACTACCATTCACTGTTGAAAAATATTACAATGTGTATGTATTTCCAATTACTTTTTGTGCTGAAAAACATCTTTTTTCTTTAATTCTTCCCAATAGCACAGTATGCCCTTAAATTACTTAAATTACAAGATGTACTTACGATTTTTTTCAACAAACACTTTGCTAACAGGCTGGCTAATTCCAGTGGGAGCAGCAAACACAGGCTGCTGATCGGGGCTCTTTCTGTGCTCATCTTCAATGATGTCTTCCTCCTCCACTTCCAACTCATTGGAACTGTGTGTTTCAGCCGGCCGAGGTCTCCTGTCAGCACAGGACATACAATGGAGCAGAGAAAGAACGAACATGGAGTAAAATGTAAAAGCTAAAGGCTCCTATAAACATTTAACATGTCTAACTTGATGGATAAGAACCCATCATGCTGCTGACCTGTGTATTATTACCTCCATTTATAATTTTAAGCTAAAGCTCTCATAGAGTTAGTTAACTAAAACCAAATATTTAGTTAACTAAACCCCTTGATTTTGGGGTTTTTCCTCTCTATATAAATTCTTTCTTGTGTCAAAAGAAGAAGGTGGGAAGAAATACATATAAAGAGATTAACAATCAGAAAACAAGCAAACAATATACAGGGCCAAGAAAGTGAATGCGTTCAGTAGAAAAGCAACTAAAACTATTTAAGGGCATAGCTCTTGGAGAAAAGGCCAACAGAAAGGATGAGAAAGCAGTTAAGCTTCTCATAAAACTAAGAAAAAGATACTAAGAACAAAAGCAAGCATTTTTTTCATGTATGTAACTGAAATATTAGGCTCCTGTAAATGTTTTCAGAACTGTAATGCATCCGGGTACACATAAAACAAACACGCGAAGAAAGCTAGCTCTTAGCCCTGGAAAGAACTGCACATGTACTATGTACTGCACATGCTGAATGGTATCATGGGCTTCAAGATTTTATAGCTGTGACGTGTCTGTAAAATGCTACTCAGCCAAATTCACTATCATGGTTATTCGGAATTATGAGCTGTAATAATTTTGTCTCACTTTGGTTTTTTTCTGTGTTTGCGGACCACTGTTTCTTCAGCTTCAGGGACATCCACGCCATTTCCATTCTGAAATAAGGATGCAACATTTTGCTGGGTAAAGGAGGTCTCAGAATCTGAAGATTTAAAATAAACCACATAAAAGTTTCACAGTTTTCATAAAAATTGAAATACATTCACTTAAATACATAAATAGTTATTCTGTAAACACAGTGGCAAAGAAGTGATGCTCTTCTGAGCTTTGATTGATACGATGGATCTATTTTATCACTTCCAAAGCTGTACTGCCATTATTTGCATGAGGGTTCGTACCTTATGGAATCTGAAATTAGAAACTGACACTCGAAGCTACCATTCACTCAGATTACTTTCAGCTGTTTTAAATACAAAAGCACATGATCTGAAACGTTTTAAGTCAAAATACAAGTTGGCCAATCATACTTCGGTGTCACCAAGTTTTACTCAGTGCTCTTTCCAACCTACAGTTATTTCACATACCAGCAGGCATTTTCTTCTTCTTGCGTTTCCTCTGAGGAGGGACATCCTGAGGCTCAGGAGTGAGGGGCTCACTGCTCTCAGACTGCCGACGAACAGCTGCTTGGACGATGCCATCTGAAAACCAAATGAAAAGATACAGCAATCTTAATTCAGAGCTGCCTAGAAGCAGGCAAAAATAAGCTGCCTTATGCTATGTTGGACAGAATGTCTGCATTTGCCCGGCTTATAGCTGAGATGAAAATGCATTGGCTAGAAAATATAAGAGTTGGGAAACAAATGCAGTGAGTAAGAATATACAAGGTGTTAACTATCAACTCTCCTTTCCACCCTGAGTTTCACGTCCAGGAGGAAATTAAAGTATCCAAGGAGCAGCACAAATCCCATTTGGGCATACAACAGAGGACTGACTGAAAGGAATCTAGCATAGGAAAGATTTATACTCTGTATTTTTCTTTTCTACATGCAAAGACAATAGCACAAGTGATACGAAAAACTGACAGTTTCTTACAAGTTGATTCCCACAGATACTCAGGAAGTCAAAATAATGCAATATCAAAGGGAAATTTAAATGCTGAACAAACACCACATGAATAAAGAAGTAGAATAAAACAGCACTGAACGATGTTTACTCCAGTCTGAGAGATGAATTACTAGATTTGGAGGAACTACATTTCCATGAGAAGTTAATTTGAATTCCTCAAATATTCTAGCAACAGTAGCATCATTTTGCACGAAAGACAAAGATACTTTTCAATTTTATATCACATCTGCCTTTTTAAAGCTCTTCCAAGTACTGCAGTTTTTATGATAACTGAATCTTTGTTTTCACACCAAGCACAGGTTTTCCCACCTTTTAGAAAGGTTTCCTGTGCTAAAATGCAAAATTAACCAGCAAAGTAATGACCAAAACTAAGGTGTCCTTTGCACCATCATTCAGCTCACTCAAAACAACAGCAATCCCTGCCAGCTCTGCTTGTTGCGTTCCAAGGCCTTTCAGCGAGCCCTCAATTATACACTCTTTTGAGCAGATAAAGGAAGTTTACTTATCAAAGCATCATACAGTCACAAGACAACACATTTGGCTTTATTAAAATAGATCAAAACTTGTAGCCTTGCTTAAACTGGTATGTTTGTTCTGCAGATTCACTACTTGCAAAAATACAAAGCTCTGGTGTTAGTCGTACTTTAGGCTCTTAATTCTTTGATGGCAACAGAATGATTAACTTGTGACTTTACTTGGCCAAGGACTGAAATTGAGCCAACTTATTAAATGAGCTTTATCTTAGTTCATTCAAAAACGCAAGCACTTAACACATTCCATCAACATAACAATATTCAGTATCAAAACATGCTGTAATAGCAGTTTCAAGAATGGCTCTAGGTAGAGAGAACAAAGGAGCAAGTTATTTCAGTTAGCATTACAGACTTGTTCTAAAATTACACCACTTCGGGAAAAAGACTGCAGTCATTCAACACAAAATCCATTGCAATAAATTAGCAGAGAACACTACTCAAACATAGAGCACAAGACTGCAAAATATATATCTGCCAGGAGCTTGGCTACTGCGCAGGTCTCCCCCAGGATTACAATCACAGTTTCCAGTCTTGACAGGACCTTACCTAACGGGGTCTTTCCTTTGGGCTTCCTTTTTTTGGGACGACTGAGTGGAATTTCATCTGCAGAACATAAATCAGAAGTATAGGTGCACAGCACGAAGAAATCTCCATTTCATTTTTTTTAAAAGTCACTCTATTGCTAGTTAAAAAGGGGATTCGTTTTTACAAGTGAAAACATCCTCAGCTTTTATAGATCAAATGACAATTCACAAATTCACACGAGCAGGTCGAGTACAGAAATGGCAGGAAAACAGGACAGGAAATCTGTCTTAAGTGCAACAAAGGCTAAACACGCACATGCACGAGCGTTATGTGAAAAACTGAAATGCTCTGAAGAATAAACTTCTTGTTGAAATCACAGTGACAACTTCTGTGTTATCTCTGATATGGACAGCAAAGAGGACAAAGAAAACAACGGACAGTTCTAGCAACAGCAGCATTGGTATCCATGCAGTTTAAACAGTCAGCCTGCATTTAGCAAAAGCACAAGACCCTATCTTTAGAGAGAGGATGAAGTGACACCAAAAGGAACTACCAATGTTTTAATTCCCTTTAATGCTGGAATAGCTCACCTTGGTTTCCACTTCATGTGTTGGAAGAGCAGTGTAAAAGAAACAAAGATGAGAAGAAAGTTAATTTTGAACCAATTACAGTTCACAACAGTGAAATTCACTCTGCTGCTTTTGTGATTAATTTCCTAATCCCTGTTCCTAGTTCTCTTTAAGAGCAGTTGTGTACAACAGGGTTAAGGGTACAAAGCAATCACTGGGACTCAACTCTTTGTTAGTGACTATGCACGGTTTCTTGATTGGCTAGCTGGGGATCAGATTAAAAGCTTTAATCAGCCGGCTAATTAAAACTTGTCTTACTGCCTCATATGTAACAAACTAACAAAAGTTATGAAACATCTGAGTGCATACACTACTAAAACCACACTATCATTATGCCATCAATCACAAACATCACCTTTGCTTTCAGGTACTTTAAAGGAATTTGGAAATACAGTGTCATAAAAACTATATATTTGCCTTTCCTTCCACACTGCTCACTAGGGCACTGAAAAAAAGCCCAAATTTTACCCTATATTATGTCAAACTGGTATACAGCTATACCCCTATTCACAAATATCTAGTCCAATTTCAGGAATTCCTGTTCCGAAGGATCTGTGATTCAAGTACACTAAAATAACAGGAAACAAAACATAGAGGGAATGAAGAAAAGATTGAAAAGAGGGACATCCATAAAACTAAAGTAGATGTTAATAGAACTGAAGTAGCTATTTATCTCAAACTTTTTAAAGGGTTTATCTCTCAAGAGCATTAAAAGTGAGGTAATGTAGTAAAATTTCTCGGCCTCTCTAAAAGTTTAAAATGCCTTGCATTCCTTGTACAGGGTTCAGGGGCAACAAATTAGCAAGAAAAGCAACTATTTTTAAAGCTGATACTACTACTCAGATGTTTATTAAACTTTTTCATCTCAACTTCATAACTTCTGAGAACGTTGCAGTACACAAAACCATGATGAATTCCATGGAATGAGGTAATCTTACCTTGGCACTGGAGGGAGGGCTCGAGGCGGGCACTGAAAGACAAGACAGGGACCAAAGTTAACCTCTCAAAGTCTGAAACCATCTTTCCTGAACACCCACTAAAGCACTTCCCAGAAATCAGCTCTTCCAGGTATGGTCAAAACATGCCAAGTATGTTTTGCTTCATACGCCAGAGACTCCTGATAGAGACGTTACATAAAAGTGCTCCAAATAACACAAGAATAACGTACTTTTGCCAAAGTTCTGATAGGCACTGCACTGGGGACCCGTACCCAACAGCTGCGGGTGTGGCACAGCCTACATCTCAGCTTCACTTAAATAACTTGCACTTTTTCACATAAGGTACTGGCTAATTAGTCATTCTATTTAAATATAAAAGTACTGTAATAATTTACGTGTTCCATAAACACAGTATGCAGCACGAGCTGAGTATTTGCTACTGATGAAGCTGTAAATTCAGAACAATATTAAGTAAAAGCACTAAAAAGGAAATAAGCTTATTTATGAAAAATACTTTAAAACATGATAAAATGTGATTTTTCATATAATTTTGAAAATATTTACCAGTGAGTCAAACACAACCAAAATCTAAAAATAAGTATCTCCTGTTAACAATCTGAAACTGAGCTATTGCACTTTCCCTCATCTAGAAAAAGGAAGACAGTTTACTTTCAGATTTTGTATTATGTAAGTAAATCAAAAGAATATATGGGAATAAATATTTCGCACTCTCCAAGAATTCAGCTGACATCAGAAACAAACGGCTGCAAGACTGCCAAGTCTCAAGGATCCACAAACTTACCACTTGTTTCTTTCCCATATCATTTGACGCTGGTCCCTGAAAGAGGCACTGTGAACTGTTCTTCGCTCCCTCACCCTGCTCATGCTGAACCTCAGATAATTCTGAACTAAAAATAAGCTTCCAGCAGCCAGGATTAGCTGGACGTGAACCTTCCTGTTCCTGGGTTCCTGGCCCAGTACTACCCCCATCCGAAACTGCAGCGGCTCCTTCCATAGCAACAAGAATTACTCGCACTGAAAGACCTGTAACTCCACGTGCTCCTGCAGGCTCCAGTGAGCGAGTTTTACTTAGTTGGGTTTACCCAAAAGAAAGGAGAGACCTTGTGCAAGGAAGGGTTTTCAGGATTAGGCTTCAAATCTCTCACCTGGATTTTGGCCATGCTGAAGACGGACAGCATTTGCCACTGAGACAGGCAGAGAACAGCACGCCCTGGGCGGCACCCAGCACTGGTAGCACCACCAGAGGGGAGAAAGAATATCCATAACGGGCAGAGCTCGTCACTTTTATTGTTTCCTGCATTCCTGTGGCAGTAATTATTAATTGGCAGAGAATGCCATCGCTTGTAAGTGTAGCTTGCGGATTTACTGCCCGGGCGCGGTGAGCGACGCTGTGGCACCGAGATGGCAGCGATGCACAAACTCACAAACACTCAACCAGCTTCACACATTTAAAACTTCACACGCGTTGGCTTTTTTAAGCTACGCGTATGGGTGACAGTAGGAGAGTGGTGAGGGAATGCTCGCTTGTGCCCCCCTGCAAAGGCTGCGCAGAGCTGCGGCCGGCCCCATCCCACCGCCGCCCCACGCACGGCCAGGCTGCGGNAAAAGAAGGTTTCTAGAGTCCTTCAGCTTCTCACGGACACAGTTTGCAAAATGGCAGTTACAGACAGCAAACGGAAAGGAAAAAAGGCAGAAAATAAAGGCGTTAACGTTTTGTTCCAGCACAAATGGACACAAAACAAATGTAACTGATGAGAACAGCTTTCTTTTCCAACAGTGAAAGCAGACGCGGCTGTGAGCAAACACACGAAAACAGGCAAGGAGGAAGAGTGGGCAAATGCTGCAGAAGTGGAAGCTGGCCATGGACCAGCAGCACAGGTTGGCACCAGCCTCACCCTGCACCTGCACTTACCCCACACACCAGTGACAAGCTGGCACTCTGGCCTCTCTGGTTTTCCCCCTGCACAAGGAGTACTGGGCCGGACTCGAGAAGAAGCAGGCACGCGGGTAGCTGCACAGTTTGGCTTTGAATAATCTCTTTCTAGACTGCTTAAATGGCTTTTGTTGATTTTCCTCTGAAGTGAGGTTGCCAACGAAATAGTTGTATGCGTTCCTCAGAGCTGCAATGTGAGGTGAAAAGAGCGAGGAACTTGTTTGCCACAGCCCTGCACTGCTTGCTGAGGAAAGCCTGCAACCATAGACCAAAACAACAGGTAAAGGGGCTTCTGACTTTGCTTCCCTCTTTGGCGAGTCCGTATTCTGTCAGTTTTTACTCACTGGAGTTGATGGAACAAAAGAAAAAAGACATGCTACACATATTGTGAAGATAACTGTGGTATCTAGAGTGATTTTTATTGTGACAATACCACTCTGCTCCTGTTTTAGGCAAAAAGGATAAGCAGCAAACCAACCCCTCTGTAAATAATACTCTTTGCTCAAAGCCAGCCTGCTAAAAGAGCGTGCTCTGGGCTGAGTTTTGTTTGTCAGTAAGGCTTCCAGAATGTACAGGTATCACAGCACCAGAATGACCACAATAAAAAGAAAAGAAAGGGCTCTTCCATAGACATGTACAAGTAAATTATACAGACACACCCAACAAAATAGATTTTTCTTTATTCTTGTAATTGCTCACAATATTTCCTTTTTTGTACAAAAGTGGATACAACTGTACCATAAAAAGCAGAAGAGCTACACAGAACATAGTATGATTATATCTCCTGTAGCAGCTTCTTTCCTAATCCTCTTCCAAATCCCTCACGTACAAAGATAAATTGTTGCAATCCTGACATTAGGATTATTCTTGAAGTGAAACATAAGCTGTAATCTTTCTGAAGCTGCCTGCTGCTCAGAATTAGGGCTGAGTGTCTGAGCATATCCATATTGCAGGGACCCACTGGGGCTCATCCTGTGCACGATGGACTGCAGACAGCAGCTGCGCAGATGCTTCTTGTAAATTGTCATTCACAATCACTTGATCAAAGAACTGACCAAACTGAGCTTCTATTTTCTTAGCTGAGTCTTCCATCTCCTGTAAATCTTCTTCCTGTGAGACACAAAATAAGAAGATTTAGTGTTGTAAAGAGAAATGTACCTGCATGGCATCTGCAGAACACCTTGGGCTATGTAAACAAGAAGAGAATAGATAGTCCAGTGTACTTGATGTCATTTACAGTTTGTTATAGTAAATTATGTCTCTTACAATTAGTTCCAAGTCTCTTCAAACAGAGCTGACTGCCACATCCTTCCCAAGGAAATAACTTTATATTGTCTCGGTGTGCTCCATTTGCCCCAAAAGGGTTATTCCACTGATGAGCACTGGCAAAGGCTGTTAGGGACTGGAAGGCAAATCCACTAACACTTGTGTTCCCATTCCACATTTTAGTCTATCTCCCCAGCATTCACGTGTTTTCTGCCAGAGCAATCAGGATTCATTCCTATATCCAGTTATGGACTGAGGTCTCCAAAATTTTAAGATGCTAAATTTGATTTTGATTTGCATCAAAAAAATTGTGATAATTTTTAGCCACATTATAAATGAAAGATATGCTTTTGCCACAGCAGGATTTGTGTTTTATCTATACAACTTAGTATAGAATTGATACTGATACTGTCAGTAAGCATACATGAAATAAAAATACATTCTTATAACTACACACAAAAAAAAAATTATTAAATTACCAAATGAAGCACATTTCAGATATTTCAGTGCAAGCAGTAAATGTATATTTTGTCTCAAATCTTGCCAAAGGCAGTTAATTAAAACAAAAATATACAAAATAGCCTTTCCTTTAGAGACGTTTGGAAGCAAAATGCCTCAGTCTGCCAGGTACAAATCACAACTCTTTTGCTTCAAAGCAAATCTGGAAGGGGAAAAAAATCCCAACAAAACAAACCAAAAAATACAAGAATAACTGAGATTTGATTGAAGGCACAATAATCTTTCAAACAGTTAACACAGTATCATAGTAGAATGCACTAGGTTCTAAACACAGAATCCCAGAACAATAAACTGAGTATCTTCTATTCCCAAATCTCACCTTGAATTTCATGTTCACATAATAATCCGTAATAATCCTGGCATTTTTACGAGTCTGCCTCATGCAGCTTATGCTGGATGGCTTGATAAATATAATATAGGGCTTTAATTCATGAGTACGGGCTACTTGTATGCCCTGCAAATTAAGGGTAAAAAAAAAGTTGAAGTATTTCAAGTGTATTCATCCCAGTTTTACTCCCCCAAAGAGCCAACTGTTATCTCCAGACCTAGCAGTAATCTTTTTCAGGAACACCTACTACTTTAAAATGACCTCACTAATAATCCCTGGAGCAGACGTTGTTAAGCACCTGCAGCACACCGATCCCTAACTCTGCTCAGTAACCTCATGCTGATGCTTTCAGCTCCAGTGAGTGAACGGACAGTGTCATTACCAGATCTCTACAATCAACAACATTCAAGATGAATCTGAAATCTGTTTTTTTAACTGTTGGGGAGCTACCTTTGGAAAAAATACACCGTTACTGCTCCGTACTGGAAGAAAGTATCCTGCTTTCAGAAATCGTGCTGCGTAACATTCCCTGATGCTAACAAGCATTTTTAAACTACTGCAGAGCAGTGGAAGGAACTGGAGAAAATAAGAGGGGGAAAAAAAACAACCAAAAAGCCCAGCATGTAAAGTTGGCCAAGGCACCAGATTTAAAATACAAACATGCAACTTGACAGTATTTTTCCTCCCTCACAGCACTTACTGAAGAGTACTGCGTGCCATCATTTCACACACTTTCCAAAATTTGTCCTTTAAACTCACACCCCGAAAAACAGATACTTGGCACATGCGTTCAAGTAGGAGGACTACATTTTCCCCCTCCTATTCTTCTGCTTGTCTAGGAGAAATGCAGCAGAAAAAACCCCAAGGACATTTTTAGATATGAAAAGAAGACTACAGTGTGGCCTAATCTGCACCTTACAGCAGTCTGGATTTTGAGGAGTACCCCACAGGTCATGTAGCTTAACCTTTAGTTTAACCAGCACAAATCACTGCCAGCTGAAGGCTCTGACTGTGCTGGGTCTGCATAATTAGAAGGAAGTCTCTAAAAGTTACTGAGTGTCCCTCTGCATTCAGTTAGAAGAGATGCTGAAAGCCATTAGCCTGAACAGCTCCTAAGTACTAAATAGGAAGTTCAGTAGGATTTTGCCAGATACAGCTTGAAGTCCTGTAGATGTTTACAGACTCAAGCCTTTATTAGCCTTAACTTCATCAGCAAATTCAATGTACAGATAGAAGGAAAAAAATAAGTGAATAGTGTATCAGTGAGAAGATTAGCACGGTAAGTAGTTCTGAAAGTGTTAGAGATAATAAAAGTAGTTAAGAAAAGAAGTACAGAAGAGTGCAGAGATTGCATTCGAAAATTTTTTTTCAATCCTGAGCATAGAACCAGCTGATAATGTCCCCAATATGTGAAGCAGCCCTTGCCAATATCTGCTAGGGCACATGTGGAAGCTGTGCAAGCTGGCCTTTCTCATATAGTAAACATTTGCAAACTGTGGTCCTTGGATGAGTGGTGGTCCACACAGCAAACACTTGCTGGAGGTTCTTGTAGGAGTGTTTGGTCATGTGCAACATCAGCTTACTCCCAGCTGTTAAGTTACTTCTGAAAATAAATAACTGCATGATACAATTCCCAGCTTTTGCTTGATTACTTTAATAGCTGCTGCTTTTACAGAAGAGTGTTCAGAGATTGCTAATGGAAGGACAGGAACCTCAACTAGCAGGACTTGGAGGAGGAGGAAATGCCATGCAACAGTCTGCACATGAAACTCATTTCTGCACCATTCCACCCGATAGTGCAGCTGCTGACTTGGAAAGACGTACTCGCCACTGCAGTATTCCCCCCAGCAACACCCGTGCAAAGAAAAATCTCTAATTAACAAGCACCATGAGCTAAAGTGAAAAAACAAGTCAAAGCAACTAACACTGTTCCAATAGCTCAAGAATGTACAGAGAATTATTTTTCCTTCCAGGAGATACAAACTGTAGCTCCCCTGCCCCTTTACAGCTCACCTGTGGTTCTAAATCTATGACACAGATCTTCCCTTCATCAAGGACTGTTCGCACTGCATCGATACTGGTCCCATACAGGTACCCTTTGTATTCCCCATATTCCAGCATTCTGCAACAAAAGGAAAAAAGAGAATTAAAGAGTACTTGAGTCTCAAAAAGGTTCCATTTAAGGGTGAAATCTTAAAATGTAATCCAGTGATCAAGACTGAATGATCAGAAAGCATAGTGAACACTGATGAACAGCCTCCACCTTTGCTCTTCCCCACTACACTGGGTGCAAAATCAGGAACATTACAGTTCACATCTCCAAAGCACATGTTTTATTACTCATCTTGTTGTTACAGATTATGTATTTAGAAGTTGTGATTCTAATGATAAAATGATTGTCAGTTATATAGTACTAAGCTTCGTAAATCAGAAGATTCAAAAGCAGTTGGCACAGCTCAAGGAATGTGGCGTCTGGTGCTGAGCTGGTCTGTCACAGGGGGATTACTGATGCCTGGAAAGGAGCAGACGCTTTTGAAAGTTTGGCCCTTCCAGTTCAGCTGCTTACGTGGAGATGTCATCCCTGCAGAGATGCTGCGATGGAGTTGTAGGTCAGGAACAGGCCTGACTGACTCACTGCTCAGTTTTAGAAAGCAATCCCGTTTCCAGCAGAGTTAAACTCATAATTTACAAGTACATCAAATGAGCTCAGCACTGGAGATCCCACTTTCTTTTAGAAGGATTCTGAGATTCATTGTGGAGGAGCTTATTTGCAACTGCACAAACACAATTTTTTGAAGCAATGGGCTCAAGTAATTTGACCAAAATTTCCACCAACATGCATAGTAGGTGTGAGTGTAGAGGAGCCCAAACTTGCGTCCTAACTACAGCACTGTTTGTTCTTGAATCACGTTGCATTTTAAGTAATAGCAGTGTAATTTGTTGCTCCTACTTACTTGTGGCTATACACCATGTTTTCAAAAGTTTCCTTTGATACGTAGTGATATTCACGACCATTCATTTCATAACTCTTCTGAACACGAGTGGTGTCTAAGAGGAGATAAACACACACAAAAAATCAACTGCAAGTAGATTCTTGTAATTTTATAAATTAAAATGAGATAACTTTCATGAGGAACTATAAATCAGTATTTTCATAAAGTGAGTTGTTTCCATTTGTTAATCCAGAGCAAAAGCCTTATCTACTTTACTGGTTGCTCAGTGGCAGGTCCTTGAAAATTAGCAAAACACATCTGTTTTTCTTGGAATGGAAGGAGAGAGGTTTAATCCATATATCTGTGACTCAAACCAATCAGGAACTCTTGGAGCTGGTTGCACAACTGTTTTTACTCCACTGAGGTAAAATTGATTGAAGTTCATTTGGAAACATCTCACAAGCCTTCCCACACTTGCACCTTACACGTATCTGGGTTCTTAAGCACACAAGAACTCCTACATTTTCAACCAGCTTCAGATTCATACATTTCCTGTTATCCAAATCACAGGAACCAAGTAAGCACAGGTAGAAGCAATGTCAGTTATTACATCAGAAATTAAGCTGTGGAAGTCTCATCTGAGACTAGAAGGCTAATGAGGAAAGCTGCAAAGCCTATTAAGCACCAACTTCTGTTGCCTTCATTCTCGTATCTGATCAGTTAAACACTGTGAACTTACAATATCCCTAAGAAACATTTTTAAATCTAGGAAAAGCAAACATCAATGTTAAACAAAATCATGCAGACAATCTACTACATAAAGTTTTAAGGGTTTCAGGAGCCGTAACTTGAAAATGCCATTGGCTGATTTGCTAAAACTAGAAGGTATTATTTTAAACTATCCCTTCTAAAAGTAAATGAGTCTGACTGCAGTAGAACTGAAATACCAGCCTCACAGTCAAGAGTGTGTGAATATACAAAGGCAAGAGGGAGGTAACTTGAAATTGCTTAATCACATTTGAAAGGGGTAGTGGGGGAAAGAGGAGGAACATCACATACGAGGTACGGCACTTTGAAACTCCCGTGGGTTACTTGCGATAAGCCTTCGCCTTAGTTCATTCACACCAACTCCTGCAGGACCTAAAAAGTTGGAAAAGCAACTAATATTACCGACAGAGTCACTTCGCACATGCACAGCCCCCATTTTCTAACACATTGCACACACAAATGAACTATAAATAAGTTCCCCAAAAATGTACCAGAAATGACCAAAGGATCTTGACTGATTCAGGGTACAAATCAGCTCTTAGCAAGATAGTCATACACAGGAGGCAACTCAGTAACACTGTTTTAAAAGAAAAAAATATTATCGAATACTTCCAGACTTAGAAAGGGCAATGGCTTTGCCTTTACTCAGTTTGCTTTATCAGGATTGTGGAACACAGCAGAACAGCAGCTTCCTTTCAGTCACTATCAATGAAGACTAATTGAGAGCCTGCAGCCTACTATATTTCCTATAGCAAGCATTATTAAAGGCATCTTTTTAGCTTTACCTACTGCTCATGGCTGAGATTTTTTCTAGTCTGGAGCTAAATATTCTTCTTACCATTGCCATATCTGTGCATTTAACACTGACTGTAGAAATGCCTCCATGTAAAGACATTTTCTAGTAAGTTATAGTTTTTCTTGTCACTTTCTGTACTAGTCTCAACTGAATATAAAACTGAACCATTTCCCAAATAAAATCCATTATGAACGAGCATTCATAACTGTACAGCTTTTTCTGAGGACTTCATTATTATTATTTAAACATTCACTATCTCAAGCAAAGAACAGCACATGCATTAAACTTTAAAACCAGCAATGGGGTAAATTACAGCCGATCACTCTTCAAATGTTGCTTTGAAAGCTTCTCGCACAGTCTGCAACCATTGCAATCAGCCCCAGGACACCTCAGTGGATCAGCCCCTGAGTGTTTGCTCCCCTGTTACAGGTTGTCAGATTTGCATGAGACAGTAATTAACCTCTTACCGACTAGTATAATTAGCCTGTTCCGGTCTGCCGGGTGCCGCTGGTACCTCACCACCTCTTCATATGGGGCGGCCAGAGTGCTGTAACAGCTGCTGGGGCAGCGGGCGTGACACGACTGCTGGCTGGCCCGGGATTTCCTGCGACACAGACGCATACTTCTGCGGAAACCAGCTGTGAGGGACAAAGACATCAGTATTGGAAAGTGCACGAGAGCTTTAGCCTAGAGTGTGTCTAAGCCACACAACAAACTGGTTTTTTGAGCTTTTTGTAGGGTGAAAGTTAGTGCAATTTCATTTCTGCACTTGGTATGTCATCTTGGTAGAATCTCTGAGCATTAAAAGACAGCTAAAGAAGTGGTCAAATCTCACTGAAAGTCAGCTGAAAATTAGCCCAGAATTAAAGACCCCCAAAAGATCCCTCAAACAAGCCTAAGGAGAGGTTTCTGTGACACAAAGCATAATTAGGGTAAACTGTTTTTTGAAAGTGTAGTTGGTTCACCCTCCTAAAGCAAACCTGGAACATTTGCTCCAGCCTCCAGAATGAATTAAAATATTTTAAAGGTCATTATGGTTTAGTAACAGGGATAGGTTTATTGCTCCACCTTACCAATCAATTCTGAAAACCTCACTTTTAGGTCTACTTTTCCAATTAAAGCCTTCAAAATTATTCTCAATGGGTGACAGACACCAGGACAACATTATATTATTGCAAAATGAATTGTGAAGTACAGAAAATCTTAACAGCCAGTTAAGTTAAAAACAGTGGTGGCCAGGTCTCAGTAGAAACCTAACAGGAAGAGAGATTTAAACGGAGAGAACAAGCATTAGTGGGAGGAAAGTGGCTTCTTGAAGTTTGGAAAACAGAGCAAGTAGAATTCAATTCAGTTAAATCTTTAGGTGAAATAAACAACAAAGCATTTTATTTAACTTCAGACAAGCACTTAATCTAGATCCAGCCCCCAACATCTTACTTATCTTTAGTCACTGCGTACCAATAAAGACTTGTTGGCCAAATTCACCAAATTCTTCCTCTTCTAGAATATGAAGAACAAATACTCATGAAATAAAAAAAGGACAGTGAAAGTTAAAGAGCTGAAGTGCTAACAATTATTGCTGATCCCAAATGAAAAAAACTGTGTCAGTAAATATATGGAAGTACCTTGTGTAATCTCACCATCCATAGGGAGCTGGACAGGCTTGAGAGGTGAGCTTGTGCAAACCTCAAAGTTCAACAAGGCCAAGAGCAAGGTCCTGCACATGGGTCAGGACAATCCCAAGCACCAGCAGACAGGGTGGAGAATGGACTGAGAGCAGCCCTAGGAAGAAGGACTTGGGGATGTGGGTTGACGAGAAGCTGAACGTGAGCTGACAATGTGTGCATGCAGCTCAGAAAGCCAACCGCATTCTGGTCTGCATCAAAAATCAGCACAGCCAGCAGGCTGAGGGAGGTGATTCTGCCTCTCTGCTCAGGTGAGACCCCACCTGGCGTACTGCCTCTATGATTCTATGATAATCTAATTTAAAAAGCACAATACTCCATAATATGAAATTTTCAAGTATTTCACACGACCAATTCAAAGGACCAATATTTCTGTAAGAGAAAAACTAAACTTACAAAGTCTCGGTATTTTCTAAATTAGATTTGAAACTCAACATTTTGGTTCATTCCTAAGATAATTAGATATCAGACAATATTTTAAAATACTTACAGTGAAAAAATCTCCACATATTTAAGCTTTTCAAGTGAAATCTAGCTTACAAGAATTCTTTAGTTATAACGTTACAGTAACCAACAAGTCAGTAGCTCAAAATCAGAAATAAATTTATAATTATTTTTCTGCCCAGTAGCATGCTTGGAAAATGCAAGATGCATCTGTTCAGATCTTCTAGGCAGAACGAAGACCTGATTCTATTATTTCTCTTTAATCATTTTTTGATTGATGCTATCTGTGCTCAAACATCCCAGACCGATCTCTTTCCTCCAATTCTTTCTGTCCCCATCTCATGCTGTTATTTGTGAAGGCTTCACCATTCAAGTGAGTCTTCTAAATCTCAACATATATTTTAAAACTAAATCTCTCCCAGAAAGCTCAAAATTAGCAATTTTCTAGTAGATTAATGCTCTGACAGTTTGGAAATGACTTTATAAAGGTGATTTGAAAACAAATAACTAATAAAAAACCCAATGTCAGTAGTGTTTAGATTTCTCTTAGGAGAAAAAAAAAAAATCAGGATTTTAGAAAATTAGAAAACTACAACTAATTTTCTTCTAATCGTGGATATAGTTACCCAAGCCATGTATTCCTTTTATATAGGCTTTTAGGCATGAATAAGATACAGAAGACATAGGCGTAATCTTTAAAGGTAGTAAATTTGCAAAGCATGAAATGTATAATCTTTTAGCATTAGATTCTTCGACTGTCAGTTATAAGCATGCACGTGTCAAAACAAAAACAGATGCATCTTAGTAATTCTTTTGCATGTATATACTCTTCACTACTTGTACCTTTAAAAGACAGTTGTATTCCCACATTTCTATGTGTACTCACAACTCCTTGTTTTTGACTGTAGAAAAAAGTACTTGGCACAAACTGCTCATTCAGGACAAAGTTCAGAGTACTATTCAGCTGACGTTTGCCTGTATCATTTATATATTCAGGTCTTTTGAGTCATCATTCAAATCTTTTTGAGCATTTCTGCTTCATCTACCCTCTGTGCTATAGTATGAAGTGTAATATGGAATCCTACAGGGAAGAAGCGATTCAGCTGCTGGGTATTTTAAGAGGAGAGGTACTTCCTGGTAATGCAGTAAACACAGACAAATTCTAATAGATTACTGCTTATGGGAGGCAGGGAGAAAAAAGTTACCATTACCTTCTTTAAGCTCCTCTGCATGTTCAGATAGAGATAGAAATAAAACAATTAGTTTTGAGAAAGTCTATACTAAGGTTAAAAAAAAAAATCCAACCAATATCATCCAGTGCATTTGAGAAATTTGGAAAACAGGTACTAAAATATGCCTGTGCGAGCGTGAATTCTCAGTTCCCAAAGAACGAGAGACTCAGCTACAGCATTTATGTCAGTATGGTACTTGCAGAATACTTCAGATGTATGTTCAACTACTGGTTAATTTAAAGTAAATGTAGGATAGCAAATATTTGCACCTTTATTCCTCTGACTGTCTGGATACAGCAGAGAGCTGACTCAGCACTGAGTAGTGAGTAGGATTTGCAAGAGTAATCCCCAAGTGCGGTTACCAGAAACATCCTGGCTTGGAACCAAAAGACTGCCCTGTAGAGCTGCTGGTTCTGTCTTAAAAACTTTGGGCATTGCTGGAGAGGTGGAAGAGAACAAACCACCTGAGATAAGAGAAGGCCCGACTAACAATTAGGAACTTTGTGGAGAAGGGCAAGTGTAAGGTCGAATGACATTTTCTCCACAGGAATACCAAATATCTCCAACAAGAAGTTTAGCAGTAGTAGATTTATTTTAGTGGAAAAATGTATTTGAGAAGACGTAAGTTTTGCAGAACTCTGAATATGCTGTAAATAGGTAGCTGTTCCCTATAAAAACCAACTCCAAAGCTCAAAACCAGCTTGTTTTTTTTTAAAAAGCACTGCTTGATTGTATATCTTACACATAAATAATTCATTTTATAAAAGCATTTTTGTTTCATGTGTGCCAGTCACGCACACAATCAGGAATCCAGAACAGCTCTCCTCTTTACCTCAACAACTCCTACCAGGCACTGGGGATTCAGGCCTCTCTTCCCCTGAGATAATCCAATTGTCTGCTGACATCAGTGCAGTCCTCGCTGTCACAGCTTGTATAACTGGTTAGGATTTGATAAATAGATCCTGTACTGATGCATGAGAAGAAACACTCACACTTGTGGGATTACAGGACAAAAACCTTACCACTAAGGTAATTCAGAGAGCAAGAGGAAGACTTGAGGCAACAGGATTTTATATAACAGCTTTTCAAGCCAGAAAGCCTTCTAAAGCTCAAATGGCATTCTGGTTTTTTTCACCTGCTTGTTTTTAAGACACTTGCTAGTCTCTGGACACCTGTCTCTCAGCAGAACAACAGCACAAGGACATTGGAGTTAGGTGAGAGGAACTTACCAGATTCAAATGTTTCTTCATCTTGTTTAGTAATCCAGATAGCAAAAATATTAAAATAAATTTAAAATGTAATTGTTTTCCTCTTGCAGAATTTCAGATTCAGAAATCAATTTTCCAACTTCTATCAGTCTCTCTCACACATACTTTTCCCACTTCCCTCTACACTGAGGTGGCAAAATACAGCTCAACATGTTTGAATTAACTGTCTGGTCTCACTCCACCCTGTCCTATGTGAGGATCACATCCTCTGTGAGAGCTTTCTGAATTACTTTGGGAGAAGGAAGAATTAGGTGTGCTGCTTTAGGGAGCAAGTCAAGCTAACAGTCTTCATATGTACTATTTACATGTGAAAACCTATTCCCGCTCAGTGCCTAAGAATGTATTCTCCTGAGATCAGTTTGTTGACAATTATTTGTGTGGGTTCTCCAAGACTACAGTCATCTGTGGCAATAAATCTACAATAGGCAAAAACTATTATGACATTAGAGCCACAGTCCAAAACTTGAATCAAAAAATTTGGATCTCACTCAGATATTTTTGGGGTGGTCCCTCTTGTCGGCACCACTTTTCACTAAAAGCACTGTACACCAGAACTGCAAGGAGCTCATTTTAACACAGTAATATAGGATAAAGTTTCCAGGTTATGAAAAGCAGAATGAGCGGCTTTATCTGGGAAACAAAACCAGGCTTTAACTAGCTACTACCCTGAAGCAATTAGAATAATCTCAATTGAATTCAGTTACCTGTTTCCACACACTTCTCATCAATCTGCATGTCATCCTCTGCAGATCAACACAAGGGAAAAAATTCATCTGAATTGGAAAAACACTGGGGGGTAAAAAGCCTTACAGATCTTATGAGACTGAACTCAGACATCAGAAAGAAAATATTTGAAGCTCAGATCAGCTTTAGACACCTTTAAGGATTTTAACACTGTTGAATCCAACTAACTGATGTTTCCTGTCTTTAGTGAGCAAAAGGCTCTTCTTAAACTAGTGCTCTGAAGGCTTTGTGGCAGAGACAAACATGTCTACCTTGAATTCTCCTTTCTGAACTAATAAAAGGTTTAACATGGCTGACACTGTTTATCCTGTAGATTTCTATTTATTAAGTATCACCATGACAGGATATAATTTTCCACTCTCTCCCTTTTCCCCTGTAGGTTTTATAAGTGTGTTTCTTTCTGGTAAGGAAAGAAACTCCAGCTTCACTCAAGGAAAGCGTTTGGTTGCGTTTATTACTATTTTTACAAGAAAGAAAAGGAAGAGAAAAGATGGATTCATGGCTCTCTCCATGGGTTTGGGCAGTCTCACGGGATTACAACACTGCACTGCTCACGTGTTCCATTCTAGCGTGCCCCTCCAGACAGGCCCAGTAGTGAGCTATTTCCTAGTTACAGGGCAACTGTCAACCATATTCTGCCCATACATGGTATCCTTTAAAGAAATACTCTCAGAACTGCTCTACTTGGCTTCTGAAGATGGGACAGGAGGAGAGAAAAAGAGGAAAAAGTAGCCTTTCTTTCCTCAAAGCAACCCATCCAAACTCTCACTTCTCTACCGCATAATGCATAGCTTTTCACTTTACAACAGTGTAAGCTTCTGCTATTTCAAATGTAAAAAGACTTGACTTCAATTATGCTAAGCACACAAAATGCCAAGAATTTGAGTTTCTTTTGCATGTATTTACAAAAATGCCCCATTTCTGACAACTTTATATGTCAGAAACACTTTATATGTCAATGAAACAATGTGCTATATTGATTCCAGATAACAGGAATAGAATGTTGTCCAGATACAATCTCCTACCTTCTTCCACAGTGCTTACTGCCCACACAGCATATCCATTGAAGCAGTTAAAATGCAATAAAACGATGGTGAAAGAGAGCTTCAGCTCTAACAAACAAAGCAATAAGTGCAAGAAGAATCTTAGGCAATAAAACAGGCTCAATCTGAGAGTTATCAAGAGATATTTTATACTATTACAAAGAACCACAGAAGAAATGGGGTGAGAGAAAACAGGAAGAATGTTCTTTGGGAATAATTGCATGTTAACAGGAAGTTACAATGGGCAGAGGATAATGTTTCTGGATTGTCACCACAAATAAACTCATGGGCAGCACCGCTTGTCTTACACCTTAAGGAAAAAAGTTCTCTCTTTCCCTCAATAGTCTTGACAACAAAGAAACATTCTAAACATACTGCATGGCATCTTCCAGTGTGGAACTATTATCTGTGTTCCTGGAAAGCCAGGCTAGTACAACTGTCACCTCAGACTTATTCACACCCAGTTCTCCCAGAGAGAATTGGCTCTCCTAGATCTTACAGACTTCAGAAGGAATTGAAGTTCACAGTCAGATCCCAATACACTGGAAACTACCAGCATCAGTACTCCAGGTACAACTACCATAAGTATTTATTTTCCTGGGGATAGTTAACACAATTCTGAGGTTATAATGTGGGTCCAGAAACAATATCTTTGAATTAAATTGAATTGTGTGAGCTTCTATTTCAGTATCCCTGGAAATAGAGACAAGACCTTTCTTTCCTGCTGTACCATTCGAGTAACTTTTCACTCACACATTGATGATTTGAGACAGAGATGGGGCTGGAAAGGCTGAGACCACCAGAATTCTCGCTGCTTCCTACATAGAAATAAATTTATCATAGTTAAGGAAAGAAAACAGTCTACAAGCACATTATGCTCCAGTCAGATTGACTGCTTACACGTAAGATCAGTCGGTACCCAGCTGACAGACACCGAGAATGGGAACATTGCCTATATTTTAGCCTGCTGTAGAGTCCTGAAAGAAAACTGACATGCTATCAGAACTGTTTAAAGATAATTTCAAAATCAGCCACCAAAAAGTATTTAGTATTTTCAGTTTATATATAACAACAGGAAGATAAACCGTACTGTGGTACAGACTCCTGAGCATAGAAGTGTGTGCTGCTGTTGTGGGTAGCAGTACCGCTGCCTCTGTTACTACACAGAGCCTCTTGCTGGCAGCCTCAGTCACAACCTGGTTTGATTCCCGCGTTCATTCCACAAGCCACAGCTCGGTTTAGATATAGTGCAAATGGAAGTTTATCATCTACAATTGCATGGCCTTATGTTTTCCCGAGGATAACACAGATGGCACATGTGGTTAGAGGATCAAACTGGAAAGTGCACTACAGCAGTTTAACTATTCTGGTTCTGAAAGCATGTAGTGTAAAAATAGCGGGCTATTTATGCAGAAAATAATGGGAAAGGAATTCTTGTTCTTCCTTGAGCATGTTTTTTGTTTCTGTCTTCTTATAATTTGATCTATTAAATTTTGACCAAAGCTGAAGAGGTTGCTCATGCCTCACAGGATATCTTTGAAAAAAATAGTGTTTCTCATGCCCTCATACTATATGTTTAGTATGTCACTCCTTCCCCCCACTCCCCTTTTTTAAAAAAGAAAATCCTGGATGATGGTCCTAAGCAGTCAGGGCCCTGAAATTCCACCCATCTTCCAGCTGCCACACTCCACTAAAAGTCTTAGCCACCAACGTAAAGACTAGGAAACCCCTGCGAACATCATAGACATCAATATAAGATTATATAGGTGCTTTCAAAAGCTTGTTCTCACATAGGCACGTGTAGAGGAAGGAAAGCAAGAAGTTGGAGAACAGAAAGAAGAAAGACGTTTGTCAGATGTCACGCAATCATACTGTGATATAACTTGCGAAAAATTTAAAAAGCAAAGTCTGAATAACTGGCTGAATTTTTGAACTGGAAATCAGAAAAATTAAGAATTCTTTACCGTTTAAGGAGATGATTTGAGGGTATAAGTCCAGCGCAGGCACTGAGATCTGAAACTTTCCTGGCCTGCCACCAGAGAGCATCATTCTGGTCCACAATCTGGAGTATTTCACCCTTCTTAAAAGGCAAACCTGCATCAGCACATGGAATGGCAGGATCTTGCAAGGGCCAGTAATCTGCCATTGCTCGCACATAGACCTGGTAGAGAACAGACACGAGTAAGTGGAAGCCTTGTTTAGAACAGATACAACATGAGCTTTATAATCAGAGGGCCAGACATTGCTGCTACTTAAGTCAATTCATGATGAAATAAAGTTTTAAAAACAAGATCAAGCCCCAAACCCTGTCTATTCCTTAAAGGAGAAAATTGTCTTGCATGTTCTGAAAAAAAAATTGACCTTCAACCTGTAGATCACTCTGAAAATGTCTTCATTACCTTTAGCCCAACTATATTTCAGCTTACTACCTTTCCTGCTTCAGCAACTGCATGCTGATGTTAGATGAGAGGTAGCCATAAAGGCAACTAAGGCTTTAAGGATTGCAGTAAACTTCTAAGCAACACCATTTCTTTGTATCACACCGTTAGACGTTCTTGGGGAAGCTGTTTTCAGTAACAATTAGGAAAAAAAGAATGTCTCTTACTGTCGTTTGGTTGCTGACAGGTCGATCAGAAACTGGAATTAATTTGAACATAATTGTCCCCTGAGACAGGGCCTACGTGATTAAAAAATAATTAAAATACGACAATTAAATTAAAATACTCAACACAAATAACCAAACATTGGCAGCACAAACTTAACACAATGTGAATTTGAGGCTACTATAATGTCTATATGACAAATAGAATTTAGGTAGACAGAGTTAATATGACAATACTGTATTTTTTTCGAAGGAAATTTAAGAATTAAACTTCAAAATCTTACTAAATATTTCCAATTCAATGAAATCTCTGTTTCATTATAAATATATACGATTTCAAGACTAACTGATACCAAACTTTTCCACTGAAATCTAATTTAAATTAGCAACAGGGTCTGTTTAGATGAGTAATGTAAAAGGAGAAGGAAAAAATATTTAAGAATTAAGCTTTCCAATAGAGTTTGTATTTCTTATACCTAAAAATAATACAACCAAGAAAATAACACATAGAAAGACTTGACGCTGATTACATATAGGAATACGTTACTGACTGGCACTAAACTTTGCAGTGAAGAACCCTATAAGGCTGCGGGAAAAACGATAAGTAAGTAACAGGGACAGG
Source organism: Thinocorus orbignyianus (assembly GCA_013400375.1). Classification (NCBI taxonomy): domain Eukaryota; kingdom Metazoa; phylum Chordata; class Aves; order Ciconiiformes; family Thinocoridae; genus Thinocorus; species Thinocorus orbignyianus. The sequence goes on from VXBW01004283.1 coordinate 227,566, forward strand.
TCAAGAGATTGTGAGAATTTTCACATCAGTAATTGCCACTGCCCTTTTTTACACAGTGAGTTATAGAGCTTACAAGCTCATTCACTCTGCTTTAGTGCATTTTCCAACAGGGACTCTTATTAGAACCGCACCTTTCCACTACTTGTGAAATATTAACTGAGTGGAACTTTCAGAAGAATTACGAATCAGTAAAGTCTGAATAAATTAATATTCTTCCCAGAAGCTGCAGGTGGAATTTCCAAAATTAAGTTTGTTTCTGTCAAGAACGGGGATTAGATTTAATTCTGGTTTCATACATTCCAATTTCATGAACAGTTGTGAACTTTATCCACAGTAAGGAAACAATCTGAATTTTCTGTTAAAGTTTCAGACTTTCTCCTCTAACAGTGCGAGTGAGTGAGTGTAAAAGAGGCACCATACAGTTACTCTTAAGGTACAAAGCAGAAAAAAAGATTTCATACCAGAATGTTAATAACTTGCTCAGGCTCAAGTCCCTCAACAGGAACTCCATTTACTTCCACCAGTTTGTCCCCAGCGTACAACAGCCCTACAGTGAAAAGAAAGATGAAAGCAGCAGCAGAAGTCTTGTGACAGCATGGATTATCTTGGGTAGGTGAGGCAGGGACACACAGATATACCGCAGGTTTGGAAGTCAGCATTAGAAAGTTTCCATACACCAGGCATGCAGGAAGACATTGTGGATTTAAGCTATATTGCCCCTGGACAGGACTGCAGACTTCTGTGGTTCACAAGAAGCTTGCATGTTGCAGTTTTCTTATTTCCTCCCACATACAATGTGTACAATCTATTGATTATTTGCCTTTAAATATACCTCAATTTCCCAAAGTAATTTCTGAACCTATTCTAGCTAAACTCACTGTACTAATTACCATGAGACTTGGAATTAGACCCTTAAAAATTCTGGGTGCAGTGGGAGGCCTTGAAACTCCTCTCTGTCCTTTACAAAGCCTTTACAGGATTGTTTTATATTTTCCTTCAGCTCAATTAAAACATTCGTCAATCTAGGAACTTAATCAGCTGTTGTCTACTGTTTGGGTTTTCTTCTCCATGTTAAAGTCAGAAAATGCTAAAACAAACTGTTTTATAGTGATTGCAGTTCAATTTTACTTCTGATGTTTTACGTTTTAGTTACTTTACATTTCCTAAGCAACATGAAACACATTAAATTCTGGGATGACAAAGCAGTAGCATTTCCAAGGAAACTCACTGGAAGATTGCTTAGCAGCTAATGCTACCAAAGTGTTTAGTAGAGTAATGCCAAAAAGCATTACTGCGTACACCTTATCTTATGGAAGCACAGACTGCTGATCTTTTCCATTCGTCCATTAAGGAATGAGCTGCTGGTATTTGTACCACACTGCAGTTTGGGATATTCCTGATCAATCTCATGATAGATTTATCCAGGTATTGGTGCCAAGAATACATAATGAAAACTGGGTTTGTACCTCAGCTCAGTCTCAAACATACCACATTCATGCAAAAATCAATGAAACCAGAATTAAAGTCACTGCAAGGTGTTACTATTTAGAGCACTGTCCAACGTACACATCTTCTTGCTCTATAACGGAGGACTAATTGTAGAAGTGAAGCTATTATCTTAAAGTATCTTAAGTTCAATTTTTTTTATTACTTTGTTTCAAAGTATACATACCACTTCTGTCAGCTAGCCCACCATGGATCACACGGGCAACCGTTATGTCACCTGTTATCTCATGGCGTTTAATGGTGGCACCCTGGCAAATAAAAACACAGGAAAACCCATTGATCACTGAAGATCCTCCCCTCCCTGTAAGTTTCCTTTCACATCACAAGTCGGACCTTTGCAATGACAAGAGACATTGGAAGATACAACCTTTTTAACACCACACAGATCTAGCAATAATGTATCATCATTAGTATTAAGTCCTCCAATGTCTTCAGTGTCCATCGTATTAAAATAACCTCATTGACTGACTGCAGGAAATCTTTTCTCTTTCAAATATTACAGCTATCTTTTTCTACAACAGATGAGTTAAGCTATATGTTATTTTCCATGCATAAGCACAAATGATTTCTAAAGAACCTTTGAGAATCTCTTCTTCCTTCCTTAGTATTTTGGCCAAGTGAATAAGTCTTGATCCTATTTGCATTTTCATTATATGAGGTAAAAACATCTACCAGAGGTTCAAACCCTGAGCGGAAAAGGCACTGCTGAACAACCTGCTCTAGTTGCACCCACATTGAGCAGGGTTATGTGGGTCTCCTAAGGCCCTCAACAAGTATTGTTGTTTCTATAAAAACTAAACAAGAACGCACAGAATCTCTGTGACAACTCTGGAAAGAAACCAATAAGCATGTGATGCACATGTGATCAACGTTTGTGTAAGTCCTAATAATTTAACAGACATAAGAAAGCTCCCTCACCAGAGGCTGGTTGTTTTTCACTAAGCAGACGATCCTCATCGCTTCCTCATTTTCAGGTATGTTGTCTGGCAGTGGTGGAAGCGTTGGTTCAAAATCTTTCTGGGCCACAGTATCATGAGCAGATAGCAAGGCCTGTTACAAACAAAATCAAAGAAACTAACCAACCCATAAGCAAAGATCACATGACAGAACAGCTTTAAACAGTGACTGGTCAGAAAACAAAAATCAGCAAATAAATTCCTATATGAACATAGATCCCTTTCACACATTGACATTTTCTTCTTTTCACTTGGAAACTCAAACTGTGAAATAAAATTTTAAGAACAGTTCCTCTTTGCTTCTGGAAAACTTACAAAAAATAAAACATCTCTGTTTGGAGCTGTAGGGTAAAAAATGCAGGCTTTGCGATTAGAAGGAAAATTTGGTTATATATGTTTGCACCAACCACTCAGAACGTAACTGTAAGAAACATCTCTCTCAAACATAGCCCTTAAATAAAATGCAGCCCACTGCAGGTACTTCAGATACACAGTCCACATCTTATTTCCCAGCTAGGTTAGTTCACTAGGTTAGACTAGGAAGCTGTCTCTTCAGGCTCCTTTGCCAATTGTCATGAACAGCTGGGCCAGTTGTTTCCATTCCCACAGCTCTATGGGCAAACTTTTTCTTTCCGTAAGGAGGACTTGCCTTCAAGTGTGGAGCTCGTAGTAGCCGCCTTAGCTCTTTGATCTCTCCAGACTGAGGGGCTTCGCGCAGTAACTCCACCACCTGGCAAACATAAGAGAGAAAGCACAGAGACTGGTTCCAGAGCTCTAAATTGAATTTAGAGCAATATAGTATGGTAAGAGTGTTAAGCCCCCCTAGATATATGACTTGGAGAATATCCATATGGTTTTCTCTAGAATTGGACAATAGGACCACAGCTGCACAACACTCAGCCATGCTTAATTTAGTTCAGACACAGCACCATGTGCTCTAAATTTGTTTTTTATCCTATGCCTCAACCAGTTTCATCACTAGTGTCGATTTCTCCACTTAGTCATCAACTCTCCTATTAATTCAGAAAATTAAGAATTAATCAGCTATTATGATTAGAAAAAAACAAAAAGCTTTTCAAAATCCTCATGTCAGACTGCTTGATTGTAGCCATAACACTGAACCACACAGTTACATGAGAATAAAAATATATGGCCAGTGCTTAAAGCGAATTATTTATGTATTCATCACACTGGCCAGGGCTCGTGCAGTCTAGTGATCACAGCTGTATGCATTTCTCATCCACCCCTCTCAACACAGGAAGAGTTATCAAGTAGTTTGCCAAATGTGTGATGAGAGAATCTTTCCAGTCTATGTAGTGTACTCAAACCTGAGTCACAAAACAAGTACCAGAACACTATTATCTGCAGGTAGGCTGATCACTTTGGTATGAGTAAATAAAGCAATGCACTATGTAGATACAGTCTTACCTCACGAGTCAATGCACGTGCCTGCAGCGTGACAGGAGCTGGTCTTTTTCCGAGGTAGAGTTGGAGGCATTCATAAATCTGTTGCATGCCACAACAAACAAGACAATGAACGATGATAAGATCTGTTCACATCATTATATAGATACGTACACAATGCACTATGGACAATACTGTATTTCTAAGAATTTGTCCATCCAACTAGAGCCAAAGAGCTTGAAATATCAATCCTTAATGTCTAATGCACCTGGAATCAAGTCTATAATTCACTGTCCTTCATGTTATCATCCAGCTCGCCAGTTATGCTTTAGTTTTGGATTTTCCAATAAGAAAAGTTGATTACACTGGACAATAGCTTGATAGCATCAGTTCTCTGACTTGATTCCTTCCCCTAGCTGCAAAGTTCCCCTTTTTTAATCAAAGTAACAAAGTAATTTTAACTTAAAACAGAATAAATTACTTTATTTAAAATGGCCTTATGGACATTCTCACCCACTGCAAGTTTTTAGTATTTAAACTGTAAACATTTAAAAAATCCTTGTTAGAAGAAAAGCAGAATTTGTATAGAATTTGTCTAAGTTACAATTTGTTCAAAGGAGTAACACCAGCTAAAACTCTGCTCTATAACAACATAAAATCTTCAACTATACATCAGATCAGTGTGGGCAAAACAAAAAAATACAATTTCACAAGCATCCATGCCAAATAGTGGGATGCATAGCCATACAGAGATTTAGTAGACAAGACAGCTCAGCAGCACTGGTTCAGCCTGTCTCCATCTCTTTGGCTTTAATACGGACATGTGAGGTCAGATATTATTAAAGAGAACACATTTTTTTCTTTAAAGCAAAAGTGATTTTGTTCACCTTGACTTCTGATATTAGGAGTGACATTAGGACTATCAGCACACAGAGTAAATAAGCATTTAGTGTCCTGATATGGCACATATAAAGTAGCTATCTCCCCACAGGTTGTCTCCTAGGGAACCTTTGCCTTCACAGGTGAATATTACTTTACCTTTAAAAGTGCTTGAAGCCAGCGAGATCTGAGCAGGTCATATAACATGCCAACACCATTGACATCTCTTTTACAGAGCAAACTCAGTTCTTGTAGCACTAGAGTCAGAACATGAGATACACCTGAGCCCAAGAAACAAGAGAAGCGCAAGACATTTCAGTACAAATAGAAGACCAGCCAAAGCCAAACAGTGACCCAGGCCTTTGAAAAGCACCTTTCCTCAGTTTATACTTTCAAGAAACGCACCCATTTCCTGTCTGTTTTGCTTTTTTTCCTGCAATCAACTGTGTTGCAGAAGAGCTTCATTTTATTGTGTTATTAACCAGCAGGGTTAGGACAGTACTATAATTTTCAACTGACCTGTGAGAAAACCACACAGGAAATCTCACACATATCAGTCTGGGTTCAAGCTTGTACCTCTAACTGAGAAGAGGTAAACATAAGAAGTTGGCTAGTTCAATTTACAGGCTTTTCTTCTGGATGACCCACTGTTTGGGCCAGGAAGCATCTGTTTTCTCTGCTCTTGAGAAGCACAAACATTCTGGAGAATATCACTAATGAAAATGCAAATTCCTGCCAAATACATACCATTGTCACAGGCCCCCAGCATGGCCCAGGAAAGGGGAAGAACAGTCCCTACTACTAGAAGCAGCACTTGATCTGGTAGGAACAGTATTCTAATACAGTGGAAAACTGAAAAATTCAATGTCTTTCTAAAATCTCAATTGGGCAGAAACTGAGAGGTGACAAACAGATGAGATGTTTTGCAAAGCCAGGCCTAGATACAAACTGGAATTTTGTGAGTGTATGTAATTTAACCTCAGAAATGACAGTAGATCACTTCTGTTATGTGGCGCTCTTCTCAAAAAATACAGTGTTTATAACAGCACTAATACAATACCGTATCAAATGCTAGCAGTTAGATTCATGAAGCTACATGGGTTCTTAAAGACCATGAGTTGGATGCCTGCCTCCCACTAAATGTCAAAGGAAATACTGTTCTTAACTCTTGTATATTTTTGCAAACACAAGCTGTCTCTGCTTTTCAGTGCCAATGCAATCACACACTGTGATTGTAATGGGAGACTTTCCTTTATATTTGTTTGCTTACACCTTTAAACTTGGCATGCTTCATTGAGTAGTATTGTAACATAAGAAAAACGTTGAAATAAACCCAAGACACTAGGAGCTTCTAAAGTTACAGCAACCAAAGTCAAAATAATAGTTTCTTAAAACTAAAGCTCATCCAGCAGACCCAGAATAGCTGATTATACTCTGCTGCAGGCAACCCCATCAGCTGCTATCATCCGCTCACCGCAGCCAACCTAAATAAGTAAAGGACTTCCATGTTTATCTCCTGAGACCAATGCTCACAGCCATTGACAGTTGTTTCCTGTATCAGCCTCAGACCTCAGCGTTACCAACACTTGTACGAGATCTATCTTCAACTTTAGTTTCACTGAGGTATTTTCCTTATGCATGTATTTACACAGGTACTTGCCTGCTAAGTTTCTGCAGATGGGACTTTTGCCTCAATCATCAGGCAGAATTATTGAGTATCCAAACTGGGAAAATCTGAAGCGTACCTCATTACCAAAAGCACCATCTGTTTCTGGAAAGTAGAAAGCTAAGCACTTACAAAAATTAGAAACTCGGTGAACTCTGATTGTGAGCCCCATAGGGAAGTATCTCCCAAAAGACAAGTTAAAAGGATTTTCTTCTACAGGAACTTCTTAGTGCCTAATAGAACATTACCTTTGGTAGAGACACTCTTAAAGATATCCTCCTTACTGGTTGCCTCTTTTTGAGATTATTTCTACTATCTATCTCCTGGAATGCTATTCCTATGTCAAACTGGGCTCAAATAGACCAAAATGTTCCATAGAGAAGCACAAACCTTCAAACAATAGCAAATAATTTCCTTAAGCAAAAAAAAAAAAACAACCTTCTTGTAGTTATTGGCAATTTGTGATACAGCTGCAGAGACCCTGGACTTCGTAAGCCAGAAACAAACACCAGGTATTCTCTTCTGATGCTTTCTAAATTAACTGCATACCATCACTCAACATAAAGAATCATTCCAGTTAAGAAGTAGTAATACTTCTTGACATGTTCATCTCTCTCATGACTCAATTGAAGAAGAGTTACAGGGACCAACGAATAACCTTTTTGTCAGCTTTCTTTCTCTTTAAAAAAGAGATGTAAAAGTTATGAGTACCATTATCTTGACTGCAGACTGTTGGCACCTCCATCTCTTCCTTTATTCAAGGAGATTCCACCCACTTCTTTGAGTGCCGCATTCACACCAAGTAGGCTTCAGAAAGATAGATGCTGAACTAGGGAAGAGAGCACACTCTCATCAGAATGCCATCAGGTATTTTAGATTGATTTAAAAGAAGGGGGAAAACATTTGTATTTGAAATGCACAACACGTTGCAAGATTGGGTTAAATACATGAGTCTCACCTGTAAATTCAGTTACCTACCAGCATCCAAAATGCAGGCAGATAAACCTCAACTGCAATATGACATTTTATTTTCTTCATGGAATTGTCATTAGCTTCCTTCATTAAGCTATCTAAAATAACAAGCTATTTCTACATCTTCTGTTCTCCAACTTTTTAAGTGCACTACCATGGAAATCTGTTATTTTTTCCAAAGTCTTTTAAATCTTGCTTGACAGAAATATAGCTTGGAAAACAAACACATTCAAGAACATATAACATTTAATTCCTCTTGCTATTGGCAAAAAAAATAAAACTGTAAGACACTGGAGTTTCTACTGAATTTTCAATGAGCAAGGACATGATTTTCTTGGGGGGGGAAGGAAGGGATCCCAGGTTTTATCACTGTTAGAAGGTCTTTGAAAGATTTGTTCCACAACGATTTTGTACTTTCCTCTATATTCTCACAGAATTAAAATACAAAAAACCCAAATAAAAACTCCCACATCTTACCTTACTGGTATCATCATGTCTTTCAGGCAATTCATAATTGTTTGCTACTTTAGAGATCAAGCCAAAAAAGTTATTTACTAATTTGAAAAAAACCCTCCTATTTTGTCTTTCACTATAAAAAGCAGTGTATACTACCTTACTGTTTTTTTCTTTACATTTTAAAACAGGAATTTTCAAGCAACGCAGGAATCTAACACTTAACGTTAATTAATCTGTAGCCATGGTGCACTGAACTTTTCACATATAAAAGTAAGCCTTCTAAAACTTTGCTCCAAATTTCTTCACTCCCTTGAACTTCTGTGACAACCTGTCACTACTTGCAATGTTCCCTTGGACTAAATGGGAAGAAGCTCTCCAACCTACTGCTCATAGGAAACAAGGCAGCGCACGATTGTTTAAGAGAATTCTCAGAACTCTTCTCTGCAAACAAGCATGGAAATTCCTCAGGGAACACCGTAAGGTGCATTTATAGCCCAAAGCATCAGAAATCCATATAGGAAAGATATGAAGTAATTCAGAAGCTTCATGACATCCTAGTTGATCTAATTTCAAATCACATTTGATACAAGTTTGAAGATTACTGTAAGACTACTCTTAAAAAGGTAAATATTTGAATTGGTCATGCAAGAGAGAATTCAGAGTACAAGTTAAGAAGACTGTACCATTGGACACCTAAGCACTCCAGCCCACAGGCACCACAGTGTGATACTGTATGCACAGTGAAAGCCTTACCAAATTCTGCTAAATATTCAGTGGTTTATCTGCTGAATTAGTGAAGCCAGAAGGCAGCCAATCTCCTCTAGATTGTTCTGTGGACAGAAAACCTCAAAGGCACAAGGCAGGAAAAGTATTATCTCGATCTGCTTAAAAAAGCAGAAAGCATTACTGTCACTTTACTGCACTTCTTAACACTTTATTTTAAACATGTTTCCTCTCTCCTGTTAAATCATAAAACTGTTTTCAAAAGGCAGCAGAAATTAAGGGGGGTAAAATCAGAAGTTACGAGATTATGATACAAATGTTTTATTACTGAGTATTGGTAATTAACTTCAAGTTACCTCTGTAGGATACTCTGTGATACATCTTACTGAAATTCTAATCCAAAGATTGCTTTTAAAATTATGATTTCTTCTTTCAAACAATAACAAAAATACAGTTTGATCCTCCCCCAATACCCAATGCAACATTTCCATTTCAGTGTTACATAGCACTGCACAATCATTTTTCCATTGGAAACAACTATTTTTCATGTTTTATAAATGTAACACTTAATCCTTCTACCATACACCCACTGGGAGCTGGGGTTTGAGCTGCAATTACTTCATTTTTTTCAATAGTTGGAATTCTGTTCCTTTAAGAGCCTTCCCCTTTGTTAAGCTTTGCTGATCTGCCTAATGACGGATTTAAAGCGGGCCATATAAATCTACTCCTGAATACCTGTTTCTTAATTACTGAAAACAATGGGACAGAAGTCTTTAGTGTGGGATGGTATAAACACGGAAAGAGGAATCCCTGTGTTGCAGAGTACATTGAGGACAGGGGCACTCCTGGTTTTCACTGAATAACCACAATATGAAAACACAAGTAACTCTCAGCTTGGTCAATCTCTGCCTGCCCGCCCCCCCCTTTTCGGAAGCAAAGACCCTGTAGCTCCAGATTCAGTTCCAGAAGCACTTACAAAGAGATGGCAGTCAACCTGTAAGTTATGTCCAAAAAGGAAACTTACTCTGACAGCTTATCCCATAAACTACATTTCAGAAGCCTCTTTTCCTAATATTAATACTAATTCTAAAACTTTTTCTAGCTTTTATGTTTCTTTCAGATTTTTCAGGAACTAAACCCAGATGCTGCTAACATCTGTTGGTTCCCAGTACAATGGCTGTTTACTTGCCTTCATACAGTCTACACAGACATCCAACAACATATTCCCAATTAAAAATCCTGATTACAGTTTTCTGGTAATGGATGTTTGAAGACCGAAGAGAAGAGCACATGCAAACATTTCAGATAGACTACAAGGGAGGAAACTTCTGATCTATATGTTATATTTCACATAATGAAAGCCCAAATTTAAAATTCTCAACACATCTATCCCTCAAAAAAAAACCCAAAACCAGCTCAACTTTTTTCCCAGCAAAAAGGAATAAATTAGTAAAATCCCTGTTATAATATAGCTGGCCTTTTTGGGACAACTCCCTTAACACTAGCTGAATTTGTTTGGCCAGCTCACATCTACAAATATATTCTGGTTGTCAACTGTCATCAGCTTTACTTATTGCTATGAATCTGCCATCAGATGTATGATTCTATAGCAGTTGGTTCACTCAAAGCATAAGCAACCTTTATCTACAAAGATACTCTGCCACCCAGAAGGCTCTCAACACGTTGTGCTTACAGGACCTTCCCATTCAACAAAGCCCAGCTCTCTCCAGAATAAAACTCTGGTTATTTCAAGTCTAGATCTGGCTTTTCCTATGTTTTGTCCTATTTAGCTCTGACATATCAGACTGCATGCCCTTTCAGGTAGGGTGGGACCCTGCAAATACATACAGGGAAACATGTGAAAGACAAGAAATATTTCCAAAAGCTTTTTGGTTTAACTAGTTAACAGAAAGCTTAGAAGATGCCTTAGCCTCAAAATAGACAAGCAAAGCTCTTCAATGCATGTCACCATACTGACAATCAGTATTACTTATATTCTATTACAAAACAGAGTTTAAAGAAGTTTAAAGAAAAAAAAGGAAAAAAAAATCCACAACTGTCTCCAGAATAGTCTTAGGAATAACTTAATTAAGGTCTCTTTTAGCCTTTGGGAGCTGGATCATATTTATTTCTTTTTAGCCAGGATAGACCTTCCATAGTACAGTGACTCAGAGTGGAAAAGAAGTAAACGAAAGCAAGCCACCCTGTTGCTATCAAAGAAAGAATATTTTAAAATCTTCTACTAAACAGTTATTTAATTTCTGAACACAACCCTGAAAATCATCCTGCAAATAGAGACAAAGAACATTTCTGGAGATGCTAAAATACTTCAAATTCTGCTAAATACTAACTGATACTGTTACCCCTTTAAAATACTAGTGAGATTAATATCTATTTTTTCCTCCATGGAGCCTTCTAGCTTCTGGTACCATTACTGCTTCTGTAGAGAACAGATGTGGGATTAACTTGAGTGTGTTTAGATGTTTTAGACACACTCTTTTCTCAAATGTTGACTTCAGATTTCCAAAAAGCCTGGGAAAGTTACTGAATGCTGATTGCTTGTCTTTTTGGGTGAAATCCCCCAGGCACAGCTACCAGAGAGCTGCTAGGGTTAATAACAAACACAGCGAGTAATCCTTCCATACACCGTTGCCTTTTTCAGCTACAGAGTTTATGCTCATACTGACAGAAGCTGCATTTCAACAAGAAAACCTGTCAAGTTCTCACCAGACACCGCTCACCGCATTCATAAAGTTGTAGCCGTTTCATATTTTCACACAACCAAAGGAAAGCAGCTTCCAGCTGTGAAACCTGGTTTAAGCAGCTGTCAGCAATAAATGATGAATAAGTCCTTAGCAGAAGAGAGTAAGAACAATACCTTGCTTCTCTGCTGTTCTTTAGAAAAAGACCTCCTGAACTGCTTACTTAAGGAGAAAGATTGAGTTCAAACAAACTTGTAACTACTACTGTGCCTTCATTTCCTAAGACTTATATCTACATAGACGATAAGGCCAGAGCTCAGGGTCTCCTCATCCCAGGGATCTAAATAAATTAGATGGAAGTTCTTACTAAAAGGCTTACTTGACTAATCTCCCATCCAGCATAAGGTCCTTCCCATTCATATGTATTGCACGCAATTACAGACACTCATTAACAGAAGGCATTTCTCTTTGCCTGCTGTTAGGGACAGAACTGGATACCTGTGCTGAGCGTGCCAGAATTCAGAGCCAAAAGGAATCTGTCACCTCATGTCTACAAACATCAGGCATGCCAAATTCGGGCTACAGAGCTTACTTCCTTAAGCAGTAGCATATGAAATTCCTTGAGCCTATTTGTCAGACAGACCAGAAGGTCTCATTGATAGAAAGCTAGAGTTGCAAGAGAACCCAAGCCCTGTGTTTAATACAGTTCTCAGAATTGTCTTTAATTGGGCAATTTTGGATGCTGTCAAGCCTCTAAAGGGGACAACGCCAGAGAACCTGACATTCGGAACAGCAGCCCCCCTGCTGTTACAGGCTTCTTTGGTTAAGATGCTCAACAAAGTCATTGAGCATTTTTAACACAGAAAACTACTCATATCTCTAAATTTATCCAAATTAATGATTTGGCATATTGAAGACTAGGAATTACCTTGAGCACAGGGAACACTCTGATGAAGCTTCTGTTGCAAATAAATCACTATAAATGCGCAAAGTCAGTAGGCAAAAAATGGTAATAAGAGACATTCACCATCTCCTGAATGACATGCTCTATTCAGGACTTTTTTGTTCTGCATTAAATAAACTTAATTAGGCCAGTCTCGTTGCTGAAGTCTGTCAGCCTCTTTTTCTAGTCAGTGTAAAAAAAAAAAAATCAATCTTGCTTTTTGTGTACTTTTTGAGACTTGAAACTGTTTTCATTTAAAAAGCAACTTTATATATTAATGGAATAAATTGATGCATTTTAAGCAAAGATTGAGACCTATCCTTTGAAACCACAGATCCTGATTTTGACCCAAGAACCACTTATTGCAAGTCTGAGGTGGTACAGGTAAAAAAAAAAAGACTGAATAAGTTTTAGGATCGTGTAAGGCATTCTGGGACATTTAGATAAACGTTACATACGTAAGTTTGCTGATGGAACAAATTACGCTATTACTGTTTGTAATCAGAGATATTCAATGATGATTCATTCAGCTCCTGCTGAAACAAAAGCTTACAGCTCCAGTGGTACCAGTGTATTATTTACACGGGGGTAAATGCCACCAAGGTGTCTCTTCCTAAAAGAGCAGCGCGCTCCAGGAAGAACACTTGGGTGCAGGGCACTGCAGCCACATGAGGCAGCCAGCTTTCACTTCCAGCTGTTTACTGCCAACTGCTTGGGCTTACCAAAAAAACCCACTAAACCAAAACCCAAACCCCAAAACCATAATGCAAACAACCACCTCCTGACAACAGCAAGACATTGATACTAAATCAACTCAAAAGTACATGGGTAAGCAGTTCAAGGAAAGGATTTGTCTTACAGTCTTGTATGAGTTATGCATTTGCATTTTTATGTTATCTCTTACCACATTAGAACAGGTAGTTCCCTAAACTGCTTGTAACAACTGCAGTTACAAAGTGAACCAACTTTTAGCAAAATAAGTCAATAATGGCATTCAAGTCAGAATATTTGGTGAGGAAAAACATCTCTTCTGAGCTTCTACTCCTCTTTCATACGTCTCTCTAACATTTAGCTAGTGGGAATTGACCAGGTAACACAAGTTTAATTAGCTTTGCTGTAGCTACAAGAAACTAATTTTACAGTTGCATGGGGGAAATGCACCTGTGCAGCACAACAGTTTCAGTACAGCACAAATTTTCTTACCTGCAAACACCGCAGAATACACCATGTTCAGCTCCTGCAGAATTTCCAGAGGGAAAGAGAATTTGCTGGGTGTTAGTATAGCAAGTAACCTCATTGCCCGAGCTAATCTATGCACATCCTCTCCTTTCTAATCCACAGAAACCTAACCTTAGAACTACTCATTGCCAGGGTGAAGAGAACAAATCCCCTTAACCCTTTTATTGCATAAAAAGCCTACTTTAAGTTGTCTCTCAGTGAAATAGTTTCTAATTCTCAGCAACTTTCCCAGTCAATAGGGCACTCATCTCTTAGGGTCTGTCTTCAGCTACCATCCCTGAAATTCCAATGAGAATCTATAATACCGTAACGTTGATCTTCTGTTGCTGGTTACAGGATTTCTGCTGCAGCACAAGAAATATCCAGCTTTCAATTTCAAGAAAGAGGCAAAGAAGAGGAGAAAAAAGTAATTACCATGAAGCGATACTGACCAAAAACTGCTGCAGGTTAACTCATTTCTTTTTTAGCTACAGAAATCAAAGCTGTTCTCTACTGATTTCCTAATGCATCACAGCCCACGTAGGCTGCAAAGTGGAATCTGTGTCAGAAGCGCATTTAATCCTGGGATTCTCTTCAGCTAATAACCGGACTATAAATCAGAAAGACCAAAAATAATCCAGGCCAGGCTGCCTGCTTCCATTAATCAGCACGCTAAATTCATATGTGATATCACTACTTTTTCTAAGAGGTTGTGTGTATGTATAGGCAATCTGCTATTCTTTGTTTTTTAGCTCTCAACTTTGCATTATTCAGTGAACGAAGCTAAACTTTTGAAGTTACTACATGTTTGTTAGATACACCTCCTTCCTGAAAGGCAAAAACACTGCAGAAAAACTTACCACCTCTCGTGACATTCTCACTTTAATGCACAGAATCAGTGTGGGAGTAGGGTCATACGAAACAAAGTTTTTTGCACGTTAAAGTTGAAGAGTAAAATCATTCCTTCGAAAATATCCGAAGATGGCATACACTGGCCCCGAGTAATTACAGGAGAAAAAAACCCAACATATATATATAAAAAAATAAAATCAAACCTGTTTTTATTGATTACACTTCTTGAAAAGGTGAAATAAATCCTGAATTCAGATCTTTGCAGATTAAAATTATTGCTGTTGATTTACTCAGTTGCTCAACATAGCTCCTTTTCAAAGAGCAGTTCTGCTTCAACAGTTTCAGTTAAAGGTTTTTTGTACACTGAGTTCTAAGAGGCAATTGCACAGAAAGACTGCATCCAGCACAAAAGATCAAGCTTTCAAATGCTGGTAGTGTCAGTAAGTGTTTGAATGTTGGAAGTTCTGAGTGTTGGAACAGGGGAACACAGGCTCTTCAAGAAGCACAGGCAGAGGAGAGCAGGAGGGGGTGTCACCCTCTACGTCAATGACCAGCTGGAGCGCATGGAGGTCCACCTGGGCACAGATGAGGAGCTGACTGAGAGCTTGTGGATCAAGATTAAAGAGAGGGCAGGGACAGGTGATGTTATAATTGGTGTCTCTGCTGTAGGCCACCTGACCAGAAAGACCAAGTGAATGAAGCCCTCTATAAACAGATAGGAGCAGCCTCACATTCACAAGCCCTGGTCCACATGGGGGACTTCATGTTGGAAGGACAAGCAATCAAGTAATTCCTGGAATGCATTAATGACAACTTCCTTCTCCAAGTGATAAAGGAGCCAATGAGGAGGTAGCACCCTGGACCTTGCTCTCACCAAGGAGGGGCTGGTCAAGGGCAGCTTTGGCTGCACTGACCACAAGATGCTGGTGTTCAAGATCCTAGGGGTGGACACACAGCAAGCTTGTACCCTGGACCTTCAGCAAACTGCTTGGCTGAGAACCATGAGATAAAGCCCTGCGGGGGAGAGAGGCCCAGGAAAGCTGGTTAATGTTCAGGTGTCACCTCCTCCAGGCTCAGGAGCAACGTATGTCAATGCAGAGAAGTCAAGCAAAACCACCAGGAGGCCTGCACAGACAAGTAAGGAGGTCCTGGACAAACCCAAACAGGAAAAGCCTACAGAGGGTGGAAGCACAGATGGGTTGTGTGGGAGGAATACAGAGAAATTGTCTGAGCAGCCAGGGATAAAGTATGGACAGCTGAAGGGGAGATAAAGTTAAATCTGGCCAGGGCCATCAAGGGCTACAAGAAAAAAGCTTCCTTTTACAACTAATGTACCTGTGGAAGACTAGGGAAAATGCAGGCCCTCTCCAAAATGAAGTGAAAGACCTGGTCACCCAGGACATGGAGGATGAGGTATCCAATATTTTTTTGGCCCCAGTCTTCACTGCTAAGTGCTCTGATGGATGGACCACTTGGTGAACAAGGAACTGTCTGGATGGCCACTCTCAAAGGGTTGTGGTCAACAGCTCCATGTCCAGTGACCAGTGCTCTTTAACATCATTGTTGGTGACATGGACAGTGGGATTAAGTGCACCCTCAGCAAGTTTTCCAATGACACCAAGCTGTGTGGTGTGGTCAACATGCTGGAGGGAAAGGATATGATCCAGAGGGACCTGGACATGCTTGAGAAGTGGGCTTGCATGAAGTTCAAGAAGGCCAAGTGCAACATCCTAAACACAAATACAGGACTGACAGCAGCCCTGAGGAGAATGACTTGGGGACATGTGTTGATGAGAAGCTCAACATAAGTCAGGAATGTGTGCTCACAGCCCTTAAAGCCACCCGCATCCTGGGCTGCATCAGAAAAGTGGCCAGCAGGTTGAGGGAGGTGATTCTGCCTCTCTACTACACTCCAGTGAGACCCTGCTTGGAGTTCTGTGTTCAGCTCTGGAGTCCTCAGCACAGAAGAGTCATGGGTGTGTTGGAACAAGTTCAGAGGAGGGCAACAAAGATGATCAGAGGGCTGCAGCACCTCTCCTATGAAGACAGGCTTCCCTCTCCTAAAATTATTCAGTATAATTAAAAAATAAGATAAAGCTAACAAAAAATGGTTTGCAAATACAAAGTCTATAATTTCTATTCTCCATTATCTCTACAGTCTACTGCAAGTTTAACAAGTATAACAACAGTTTTAAACATTGTGTTCCCAGAATTACTCTTGCCCCTTCTCTAATAAAACTAAAAAAAAATTTCAGAAAGACCAATCTTTTTTACTTTATTATGAAAATTGCTACATTACAGTCACTGTTTAAAACAGTATTTTGACATATGGTTTCTTTCCATTTAGGTGCCAATACACAAGCCATGATTACTATTTCAAAAAATATGATTAGCATTCTCTATGGTAGTTTGACATAACTTAGGCCATTATAACATTCTATAGTCTATTCCTCCCCTCCCCCTTTTGAGTCAGCCATGGTAAAGAACAGCACCTACAATACCCAAATTAGCCATGAGTGTTATTGATATAAAGTTAACCATAAACCACAGAAAAACACGCGCGCACACACAAAAATTCCCCAGGGAAATTACTTGCTCTCTACACAATCAAAAATGCAACAAGGTCAGCATTTTTCACTCAGACACAGAAGTTAACAGGCAGAAGTCTCAGACCTGATCCAGTGTCAGCTTGTTCAAGAGCACGTTCCCATTTTCCTGTCACAAGGGCTTCGAAAGTGTCTGTCCTCAGACCTCAGGGTAACGCAGCTGAACACTACAGATTGAGTATTTTATTCAGTGCCAACATTCAAAGTGGTCAGTGCCTTTTATTTATTTCACAGACAGAAAGAATGGCGAACGCCTTTATATTTATAATTCCAGTAAACAGGGAAGCCCATAACAGTGATTATTCCCACAATGCCACATTAATACTGCATTCAGCAATTCTGTTCAAAGATGCCTCAAAACCTTTCCAGCCACACACACTATAGGTTACCCATTATAAATACTAACATATTTCTATTTTTTAAATAAGGAAACATAATAGCTTAATTCAGGAAGACTGAGTGGTTCTGTGGTGCAATTCATTCTTTGAACAACGCTGTTGACAAACCAGGAATAATAAAAACAAACCCACTGCTTCAGAAGCCATGCGGTCCAGACTTTCACATGTATTCTATGTAGATGCCATGCCTTTTTGCAGCATTTTTAACTGAAAAGTAGTAAATAATCTTTCTTTTAGAATAGGAAATAATTTCTTCTTGGCAAGTACTTGACAAACCAAGTCTTTTGCGTCATCACCACTTCATAGATAGCTTCTAGCTGCAGTTTTCCAATCTTAGAACTGAAAGTTCAGAAGAAACAACTGAATATTTTAATCTGTAATAACAGAACTGTAAAAGAGTATTTTCTAAGTTCCACTTCAGGGAAGAAAGTGGGTTTCAGTGAAGTTCCACTGAGTAGATAATCCCACAGAGCCAGGTCGTAAATGATGGTCTAGGTAAGCTTTTCATGTTGAATCTGGTAGTAACACGCCTGAATTAAAACAAAGTTCAGTTTAGCACACATACCAGTTCTCAGCAAGCTGATAAAGCATCAAAGACAAAAAGGTTGATTATTTTCTTTCTACCCAAGAAAGCAAGGCTAGTCTTTCTACAAGCAGTAATGATACAGTGACTCACAACACATAAGAATCTTCCAACATGTAAACTAGAAGAAACAAAACCAGGAGATTTTAAGTTACAAATTATGCCCAACTCTTAATGAAGTAAGATAGTGCAATTTGGGACTCTGAATACTTCAAATAGCTCCCAGCTTGGCCAAGATAAAGCACTTTTTTTTTGCTCACAAATCTTTTTTTGCCCTTAGACAGAAGGGCCCAAAAGAGAATATATCTTCTTACAGGACAAGGATGCAGGGNGAGGAAAAAAAAAACAACTCCGCATCCAACTATTTCCAGTTTGCACAGACAGAAAATACAATCATGTTCACTTAGCAGCTCAGTTTAAGATTTTTATTTAAATCTCAGGTTAACAGCCACCCTCCAATATACCCTCTACACAGCTGAATTGTCACAAGACCCAGCTTTTTTAAACAGCTTTGAAGTACTAAAACAACCTATTTCCATTGCAGAGGTTCTAGTGTACATCAAAACAGATTCTCTCCCTTTTTCTGTACTTAAGAGAATACTAGGGAGCCACACAGTAAAGAGATTTTACGTTTGTTTTTTTCCAAAACTGAATTCCTAAAGCATCTTGATGTAATGCTAGACTTAAACATTATTGGAATGGCTGACCTGCAAAGCAGCACTTCATTTCAATTTTTATAAAGGAAATAAGGTTTGTTTTGTCACAGGGGAATGACAAGTGAGCATTCACAACAGTAAACAGCAACTAATACTATATTTGAATAAATGCTTGCACATTGCACCACTTTATTAGCAGCACCTGCCGTTGTTAGGTTATCCTAAGCTCTAAGTTTCCTTGCTCATCCTAGCTAGGAACTTCATGAAAAACAAAGTTACAAAGTGATGTTCATACAATTGTCCTAACCTGATCATCATTACCCAAAGCTGGTTAATTTCCAAAGCAAGCTTTTAATAACCCTGAAAAATTTTTGTACCTTCAAGGTAGTGAACATGATGCCTTGCTCCCCGTGCTGCAGATAAGGATCCATCAGGTCCTCGATTAAGTGCACCTCAGACCCCAAATTCCTTATCCTGTCACACGGAGGAAAGAAAGAAAATAGGTGCAAAAAAGATACCATTATAATATTATTTTTCGTACATGGTGTTATGCAAAACCCACGCTTTTCCCTACCCTCATTCTGAGGTCACAGTCATTTCACAGTTAACCATTCAAAATGTCTTCAGGCCAAAGCAAACAGGCAAAACGAAAAAATGTGCTAAGTTCCACAAAGCCAGCAGGCAGTCCTATAAGGACAAGCAGGAGCACTTAATACAGGTAAAAGAACTCATACTGCCTATGCTCAGCTTATGACTAATGCCACTTTTAGTGCCTACCTGGCTCGTAGCACCACATAGAGAAAAACAGGAAATAAGTCATCCATGGACCACAGAAAATCTTCCTGAAGAGTCTCAAGAACATTCTGAGAGATTTCTTCAAAAGTCTGCTGGATCACCTTCAACTTGTCAGCTGGGGTAAATGTGGTACTGTTTGGAGAGCAAATCAGGATAATAATAAAAAGTTACACATCTGGATCTAAATCAGGAAGACAACGTGCTAGTCAGCGTGTCCCCTTGCTGACGACCATTCACACCACAACAGCCAGGGCTGCCTAGTACCCCAGGCTATGACGACTGGGTTGAGGTACACTACTGCAAGCAAGAGCGTCTTCACAGTTGTAAGATGTTTTACCATGTTAGGGGAGGAAAATTTCCTTCTAAAACCCTTTTAATTTCTACTTATATTCTTATGGCAGAATTCCTTATGTCAGCTCACAGACACAGAAAAGCTACCCATACACAGGTAATTTTCCCATAACTGCTTAGAAATTCACATGTATATTTGATCAGCCATCCTCATGCTTTTGATTCTTAATGGTCTCCTATACACACATCTCTATCACATTTATGAGAACATACTTCATTCCTCATTGGGAGAATTCTCTAACATTATTACTTTGAAACTTGTTGGTGACCTCTTACAAAGGAGAACAAAGAAAAGGTGACAGGTAAAGGATCACAATTGAGTAGGTTAGACACTACTATAGCATGAACAGTAAAACACTAAAAGACAGATTTCAGAGAATCACCTGATTTGCTGTAAACATTCAACTGCAGAGGCAAAGCAGGCATCTTTTGTATTTGATGATACCTGTGTAAACACAAGAAGATTTATCATGCAGGTTTAACAACTCCACTATTCAGCAGTACCAGAAAAGCAATGTATCATGCAACGCTGGCATAAAAGACTTCTTTCCAGTTTTTCAGGGTAAAGAAAGGGATATGTGCCTAGAAGCTAAAGTTATCCAGGAAATCTGCCTACGTATGATTTGTATGAGTTTTGTTTAAAATTCAGAAAATCCTGCACTAAATTCCTTGTTATGAGAATCAGTGATGGCCTCGGCTGTCTTCCAGGTCAAGTAAGACTGAGAAACATTAAATGGTAATCGTCAACAACCAAAACTGAAATGGTTGAAACTTAGAAAAGTCATAGTAGCAAATAATCAGAGACTCAGGTTTTGAGCAAACAGAAAAGAACAAATATAGATGTTAGCTCTCAACACGCATCTGAGTCTAAATCATTCTGAATGGAGCAGGTAGAGAACGGATGGATCCACAGAAATTATGAAACTGGAACAGATGAGAGAAGCAGATAAGCATGATATCTTGGCTAAAAACATCCTGTTTAATTGAAGGAATAACCCAGAAAATAAGGTAAATGGCTGCAGAAAGCACTATATGCTGCACAGTTAAAAGAAGGCATACGCCACATAGTACTTCACAGTGGAGGAATGACCCCATAACCAAACAAAAGCAGTCAGAACTGAGAAGGGTTCAGACAGCTGATAAGAATTCTGCCCAGTACCTGAAAATACAGAAAATCTCAAGTAATTTAAGAAACACGCTACTACTAGATTTTGTAACACTTAAAAGTCTGAGTGGTGGTTTGCATCATGTGAATCATTTCAATTTTCAACTTCATGATTTGGGAAAAAGAGGACTTGTCTTGCTGGGAACCCACAGGCTCAGGGGTGGGATTCAACAGCAGCCTTGCTTATTAGTACAAACTTGTAACACTCAATCTCTGCCAAAGAATATCAGCTTGTCCCTGTGCAGCAACTGCTGTGATGAAGCCCATGCTTCTGTTAGTATAGACTTCCCACAAGCCACAGTCATAAGCAGGGAAGAGGTGATCTGAAGGCAGGAGTATCTAAGTGACTACAAGAAATTGAAAATTTCAAGAGAAGTATATTGATCTATAAACAGATGTGACTTAAAGTATATTGAAAACATTCAAATTGTTCAAAATTATGATTACTAAACCACTCTTACCAGAGCACAGAGACTGAGCACTACACTATTACCATTTAAGACCAGTGTTCAGCCACTTTCAGCAAGATAATTAAAAATAAAAACTGTACAATTCTTCTTCTAATCAGGAAGTATCTTAAGCAGCTGGTTTCAAAATTTCCTTGGTAGACTTTTATTTTCACACTCTCATAACCAGAGACCAAGCAAATGTCTTCCTGAATTAGAGTTCATTACAGAGTAAGACAGTAAGTGACAAAGTTAGACTGACAGCTCCTGTAAGACATCACTAATGTAGCTTTTAAGTAGCAGATAATTTTTCAAGAAACAAGATAGCACAGCATCTCTTCAGCAAAAAGCCTGGTCAAAAATTCTTTGACTGCTTCATGATTTCAACTTCTTGCAAGAAGCACTGGGCAAAGCATGCTGTAAAGGGAAGGCATAACAAACATACCTTTCTATTCTCTCCAAGGATGGATACAGTTCCTGGCCAAAATTTCCTGCAAGAAACCCAACATAATCTATTGAGAGACCATGGTCTTAACTTTGCTTTAATAAGATTAAAAATTCTTTATCGTGTTCTTCTATGAGATACAGCAGCTTTTTCTACAGGATCAGTTACATTTAACACAAATAGCTGGAAAATAGCCTAATTTGAAATACCTCACTGTTTTTTGCAGTGATGCCAATCTTTTTTTTCCTCTGCCCTCCTCCCCTCTTTTTGGAAGAGGAAGGTTTTGATTCACCCTCTCAACCATACAAACTAGCTTGAAGATACGTTTAAAATGCATTTTAATCAACCAAATGCACTTTAGACAACAGGGATTTTTAGATGCTTTACCTAATTACGTCATAATCTTTTTCTAAGTTCTGTTATATTGTTGAAGCATACTCACGCTTGCACTCCAAGAAAACTTAGAAGAGCCATATCAGTTTGTTTGTTCAGACGTAAGACACATTCCCAGTAAATATCTTCCTCACGCTCATTGTCTAAGGCATACAACATAAATAGGGGAGGATAGAGTCGTGGCAGTAACACAGGGAGCAGCAAGCCAAAACTGGTTACCACATAGCTAAGAACAAAAAAAGAGAAAAAAAAAAAAGAGGATGACATTAAGGCATTTTAAAAACTTGTCTATAAAAATTGAATAAAAAAAAAGAAGTCATTGGAACAGTGATTAGAACTTGATTGAATGGAATTTTCATTTAGTATGAGCCAATTCTATGAGCGATAAGAATAATAAGATAAGTACAAATCCATCAAATCGCATCTGTGCTAAGATGGAATAATTTTCCTTTACAATCCACATAGAAGTGAGTTTGGTGCAGGAGCAGTGGCCATGGTGCAGGCTTTTTGTGGTCTATGTGGTTTAGACAGAACAGTAGCCTTTCCTCCTTGCATAATGTAAAAGCTGAGCACTGTACTGTAAGTTCAAGTTTTACTTGTATCTCTGTACTAACCACTTAGCACTCAGTCTGAGCTACTCTGCTGATGGCTGAACTTTATCTGCAGCACAAGCTAGAAAATAGGCTAAAACTCATGAAGTTACCCAACCAAGCCCCACACACCCCAGCCTTCATAAAAACAACAGTTGCTTAGCATCAAGCTGTAATCCTAATAGGGAAAGCTGAACTCAAGGTGCCTCCTAATACCATCTGCATAGGTCACTGGAACCTGCCTCAGAAGGCTCTCTCCACTGATCCCTCTTCCTTGTTTTTACCACACTTGAGGCTGCTGTGGACAAGACAACGATGAACTCAAGGGTGAGCTCCATGTGACTGGCTATTTGTGATGCAAATACAGCCTGCAGCATGCCTGTGCTCACGTCCCAAACACTTTTCTGAAGCCCATGCCCACACCTGAAGCTGTTTACCCACAACAGACAAAAGCAAGTTTGAGCTTAAGTAAAGAATCATTGCATGGAACAGGGATGAAATGCTCATTGCAACCATTATGTGGAAGTTTGCTTATCAGAATCTGTCATCAGAACCAAAGGCAAAAAAAAATAAAATCTACTTATATCCATCAGTTAAACATATGCTTATCTTTCATACCCCACCTAATTAAAAATACTGTGAACAGAAATACAATGAAGCCTTCTTTAGTTCAGTTTTTTCCCCTTTATGTACCCCGGCTCAGGAGATTCTGATCTGGAGTCAGATTTTCCACTGCAAAACGATCGTCTTCCCTTTGTCTCAGGTGCCAGAAATGGAATTGTGCTGCCCTCTTCCGGAAGATCAGGAAACAGGAATCTAAATGGCAATACACATGATAACGCATGAATTCAGTTCACACAGTTTTTACAAACCACAGCATCAGAAGGCAAGATTGGAAAGAAAAGTCAGCTGAGATAATACATGGTGGATTAAGACAAGCACAGCTAACAGATCTATAGTAACACCTACCTGGAGGAAAACTTACGAAGGCCAACCCCTCCAATGCCAAAGATACTTTTCCTACCTTGACATATCACTTCCCTCCAGACAAAGTTTCTAATGGTTAATAATTTGAAGTATTTCTGCTTTCAGATTGGCAGGACTCAACTAAAGCTGTAATTGCTCTGAACAATCTAAGCAAATACTTCATAGGAAAAGTTCTTATCCATGTTGGTAAGAACTTCAATGGAATACACCACAAGTCCCTGTCCTCACCATTCTTCTATACTCCTTGTACACCAGCTTTTCACAGCATGGATACCCAGAGACACAAAACTGGAAACCCACATTGAAGGTGAGTTTCCTACAACCATCTTTAAAGTACAATATAAGATGTAATGCACTGTGAAGATTTTAATTTTTCTATTTTGACAGAATATTCAAGATTCCTTAACAAGTTAAGGAAATAAAAGCAATCCCCCAAACAGAGTAAAGATACTGACACATTTGAACTGCATAAATACTAGACAGTTCCAGTAGATGAGACATCTTTAATCCAGCAGTAGTTTGACTTGAAAATTAAAAGTCTCATTACCTAACCAACTGGAAGATACGTTTGAGGTAGGACTTTATTTCTCTTACAGCCTCCTGCAGTAACCGTCGATTAGCTCCTACTCCAACGTAAGTCATTCTGTAGACAGCTACTAGTGTTTCCACCAGCTTGCCCAATGGATGGAGAGGAGTATCACAAGCCTGAAGTGAAGGAGATTAATTGGCCAGTCAGATAGGCCAATGCCAGACACACACACACACACACAAAAGAATTCAAGAGAGATGGGTTAGAGATGCAACAACAGTCTTTGAAAAAAAAATATTACAAATACAGAGTAAGCTATATTAACAAATTGGCATTTGGATTATAAAATTTATGTATTGGCTGGGTACAGTTCAGACGAGTTAAGACAGTACAAGAACTGGTGCTCCTACTTAGACACGTCATCTGCCCAGTACTATTAAAATTAGTAAGCATTTCAATATACTTTGCTATGATCCAATGTATAAGAAATGAAACAGTAACAAAGCAGAAACTGGCCTTAAGACAGAGTCCATTAGGTACATACAGATTTTATTCTTAGCTGTGGATCTTAATTCAATAAATTACGAAGTTATGACCAAATATGAATGATTACAATATGGATTACAAAACTGGAAATACAGAAGGAATCAAGGAAAGCTATTACAAAGTGAAGTTGATACCACACCTTACCAATAAGCTATTTGAGCATTTGAGAGTCACAATACCTTTATCAAGTATTTTTTTATATTTTCATATTTTTCCAGGGTGAAGGCACCAATGTGCTGTGGAATGAACTCCAAACTTTCCAGTGTCTGAGTATGTGAGCGGCTCAGTAATTCCGGACTGCAGTTATAAAAAGGACAAAGACATTGTACAGATTATTTATTAGACATACAGTAGGAAAACAGCCTTGACGCTAACGACTAACTAGGCATCAGTATGATGCCGAAAGGGCTTATAGTGTGGAGTACTAAGAGTTCTGACTTATTTTAGGATTTTTTTGTTGCTGGTTTCACTGAACAGTTCAAACTTCTATTC
>VXBW01004283.1:254358-291767 GCA_013400375.1 Thinocorus orbignyianus
CTCACGCTCATTGTCTAAGGCATACAACATAAATAGGGGAGGATAGAGTCGTGGCAGTAACACAGGGAGCAGCAAGCCAAAACTGGTTACCACATAGCTAAGAACAAAAAAAGAGAAAAAAAAAAAAGAGGATGACATTAAGGCATTTTAAAAACTTGTCTATAAAAATTGAATAAAAAAAAAGAAGTCATTGGAACAGTGATTAGAACTTGATTGAATGGAATTTTCATTTAGTATGAGCCAATTCTATGAGCGATAAGAATAATAAGATAAGTACAAATCCATCAAATCGCATCTGTGCTAAGATGGAATAATTTTCCTTTACAATCCACATAGAAGTGAGTTTGGTGCAGGAGCAGTGGCCATGGTGCAGGCTTTTTGTGGTCTATGTGGTTTAGACAGAACAGTAGCCTTTCCTCCTTGCATAATGTAAAAGCTGAGCACTGTACTGTAAGTTCAAGTTTTACTTGTATCTCTGTACTAACCACTTAGCACTCAGTCTGAGCTACTCTGCTGATGGCTGAACTTTATCTGCAGCACAAGCTAGAAAATAGGCTAAAACTCATGAAGTTACCCAACCAAGCCCCACACACCCCAGCCTTCATAAAAACAACAGTTGCTTAGCATCAAGCTGTAATCCTAATAGGGAAAGCTGAACTCAAGGTGCCTCCTAATACCATCTGCATAGGTCACTGGAACCTGCCTCAGAAGGCTCTCTCCACTGATCCCTCTTCCTTGTTTTTACCACACTTGAGGCTGCTGTGGACAAGACAACGATGAACTCAAGGGTGAGCTCCATGTGACTGGCTATTTGTGATGCAAATACAGCCTGCAGCATGCCTGTGCTCACGTCCCAAACACTTTTCTGAAGCCCATGCCCACACCTGAAGCTGTTTACCCACAACAGACAAAAGCAAGTTTGAGCTTAAGTAAAGAATCATTGCATGGAACAGGGATGAAATGCTCATTGCAACCATTATGTGGAAGTTTGCTTATCAGAATCTGTCATCAGAACCAAAGGCAAAAAAAAATAAAATCTACTTATATCCATCAGTTAAACATATGCTTATCTTTCATACCCCACCTAATTAAAAATACTGTGAACAGAAATACAATGAAGCCTTCTTTAGTTCAGTTTTTTCCCCTTTATGTACCCCGGCTCAGGAGATTCTGATCTGGAGTCAGATTTTCCACTGCAAAACGATCGTCTTCCCTTTGTCTCAGGTGCCAGAAATGGAATTGTGCTGCCCTCTTCCGGAAGATCAGGAAACAGGAATCTAAATGGCAATACACATGATAACGCATGAATTCAGTTCACACAGTTTTTACAAACCACAGCATCAGAAGGCAAGATTGGAAAGAAAAGTCAGCTGAGATAATACATGGTGGATTAAGACAAGCACAGCTAACAGATCTATAGTAACACCTACCTGGAGGAAAACTTACGAAGGCCAACCCCTCCAATGCCAAAGATACTTTTCCTACCTTGACATATCACTTCCCTCCAGACAAAGTTTCTAATGGTTAATAATTTGAAGTATTTCTGCTTTCAGATTGGCAGGACTCAACTAAAGCTGTAATTGCTCTGAACAATCTAAGCAAATACTTCATAGGAAAAGTTCTTATCCATGTTGGTAAGAACTTCAATGGAATACACCACAAGTCCCTGTCCTCACCATTCTTCTATACTCCTTGTACACCAGCTTTTCACAGCATGGATACCCAGAGACACAAAACTGGAAACCCACATTGAAGGTGAGTTTCCTACAACCATCTTTAAAGTACAATATAAGATGTAATGCACTGTGAAGATTTTAATTTTTCTATTTTGACAGAATATTCAAGATTCCTTAACAAGTTAAGGAAATAAAAGCAATCCCCCAAACAGAGTAAAGATACTGACACATTTGAACTGCATAAATACTAGACAGTTCCAGTAGATGAGACATCTTTAATCCAGCAGTAGTTTGACTTGAAAATTAAAAGTCTCATTACCTAACCAACTGGAAGATACGTTTGAGGTAGGACTTTATTTCTCTTACAGCCTCCTGCAGTAACCGTCGATTAGCTCCTACTCCAACGTAAGTCATTCTGTAGACAGCTACTAGTGTTTCCACCAGCTTGCCCAATGGATGGAGAGGAGTATCACAAGCCTGAAGTGAAGGAGATTAATTGGCCAGTCAGATAGGCCAATGCCAGACACACACACACACACACAAAAGAATTCAAGAGAGATGGGTTAGAGATGCAACAACAGTCTTTGAAAAAAAAATATTACAAATACAGAGTAAGCTATATTAACAAATTGGCATTTGGATTATAAAATTTATGTATTGGCTGGGTACAGTTCAGACGAGTTAAGACAGTACAAGAACTGGTGCTCCTACTTAGACACGTCATCTGCCCAGTACTATTAAAATTAGTAAGCATTTCAATATACTTTGCTATGATCCAATGTATAAGAAATGAAACAGTAACAAAGCAGAAACTGGCCTTAAGACAGAGTCCATTAGGTACATACAGATTTTATTCTTAGCTGTGGATCTTAATTCAATAAATTACGAAGTTATGACCAAATATGAATGATTACAATATGGATTACAAAACTGGAAATACAGAAGGAATCAAGGAAAGCTATTACAAAGTGAAGTTGATACCACACCTTACCAATAAGCTATTTGAGCATTTGAGAGTCACAATACCTTTATCAAGTATTTTTTTATATTTTCATATTTTTCCAGGGTGAAGGCACCAATGTGCTGTGGAATGAACTCCAAACTTTCCAGTGTCTGAGTATGTGAGCGGCTCAGTAATTCCGGACTGCAGTTATAAAAAGGACAAAGACATTGTACAGATTATTTATTAGACATACAGTAGGAAAACAGCCTTGACGCTAACGACTAACTAGGCATCAGTATGATGCCGAAAGGGCTTATAGTGTGGAGTACTAAGAGTTCTGACTTATTTTAGGATTTTTTTGTTGCTGGTTTCACTGAACAGTTCAAACTTCTATTCCAGAGTAGAGTAAGATTCCAGGTTCCTCCTCAATACTTTTTCCATCTTCCTGACCACACTCCTTCGGAACCAACCTGTCTCTGTGTTGGCGTCGGTTGGTGGTCAGAGCCACCGCAATGTTGTCCCAAGCCTTCCATCTGTCCCCCTGGCCTGGGCTCTCACAACCAAGCTGGTTCCAGCATTCTTCAAATACTGCCTTCCATTTCTCATCAGGAGGCACTGCCAGGATCCCAAGTTTCCGCCTGATAAAATGACTCATTAGTTAAAAATCAAACAGTCATGAAACAACAGATTCAGCTCTGAAAAAAATCACTTACAGCTGACATCAATCTCAAACTATTGTACTGAATCTGGATATGCTTAACAGCCTCTTCTGTGAATCAAGTTTATCACTAGGAACAAATCTAAACTATACTATTTTATCAATGCCTTGACTTTCAAAACCTTTAAAAAAGAACTTAGAAAACGTTATCCTTAATTTGCTTTCCTTGCTAGCATACATTAATCCATGTAAAACATTACAATGTTACAAGACAAAATATTTCAAATATTTTAAATATCTACATGTGGAAACAAATATAAACCTTATTACATTAGACAAGTCAGTCTTACTCTTTTTTGTAGTCTTCCAAGAAATTATTTGTTTAAACACTAAAAGGACTGGTCTGATTTCCAAGGAAACTGGACATACTGCACTTAACTGGGCTGGTCTTCACCACTGGTATTCATTCAGAAGGCTCAGGACACATTCACATAGCAAAGATATAATGCAAAAATGTCCCAAATCTCTCACTCTCCTGGACTGTATAAATAGCATAGCTACACAGATATATACCACGAGTGGATATATACCTTCTGCCCCTAAAGCAGTAACTACCTATGATGTTGCATGCCATATTAGAGATGTGCTACTAGAGAGTAAAACCAGCTCAGGCATCTTTTCACTGACAACCGACACTCAGGAATCCTCTATAGCCAAAAGGAAGACCAAGAACTGTTGTTCTGTATGCATATATACAAATATCTCAGACATATAATGAAGTTTAGGGTCATTTGAAAAGCTTTCATAAAACAAATAAATGCTGTCAGGGTTATCAGTCCTATCTCACTTTAAATTGTGTCAGAAATTGTCACGCTTTTCATTAATATTTTTCCACTACATCTGAGATGAGAACTAGCAACACTGATACTTCCCCATGCTTCCAGTTTCACAAAGCACAAAAAGTACGCTCTAAGCCCTTTCACAAATTATACCAGAAGATTTTCAACTTCAAGAGAGCCTGAAAAGGGTAGATAAAACCCTTATTTCACAAGCGATCTTCACAAATATGTACATACATTTATTCATAGATTCCCTACTGGGGTAAAAAGCAGAGAGCTGCTAAGGTTGCAAGTGTTCAGTTCAGCAGGGAGGCCTGCTTAACTTTGCATCCTGTCGTAGGTGTCAGCACTGTCAAAAGAAATTACCAGTGAATGCTTCAGGAAGCATACTGAGAAGTAATCTAGGTAAAAACACTAGAGCTGTGTTTCCCATTTTAATCTGAAATTTGAGACAGTATGCTTCAAAGATATTGAATCCTGTACAACAATTAGTACTATCATAAACCAGTATATAGTGCTACCAAATACCAAAATATCACCAACTCTTTAAATTTACTTAAATTTCTAATACTCAAAGATACCTCAATTATGATTTAAATAAAACAAATGTGAGTTTTTTCCCCAGAGACAAGCAAGAAAATTGATTCAAATAATCTGCTACAAATAGGGTTACATGGGTACTTTTCAAAATCATCTTTGCCAAGGTATTAAAATGCTCTCTTTCGCAGTTCAGCAGATTTTTCTACTATTATTTATGCATTGTTTGGAAGAAGCGTGGTAAGTATATAATCCTGGCCAAAGGTACTCCCAATGGCATCATTAAATGACACATTAAATGAATTAATTTACCCACAGAATAACTGGCAGAAGGCAGAGAGGTCTGTGATTGACTCAAATGTAACTCAGTCTTCCTCAGTATCTCAAAATTCAGCAGCAGCTGAGAACTCAGGTTCTAACAGTCAGTTCAGATATAAGTAGAATTCTGAAACTGCTACAAGGCAGTAACAGCATGTTGGCTATTCTGTAATTTCATGCTGTTACTTGCGTATTCAAGTAGTAATTATAGCAAGAACAGCTAAAAGATTTTTATCTTAGATTGTTTCCTAGGCAGAAAGGAAGGGGAATGAAAAGCATTTTCAAAAATATCACCATTTCTCTGGAAAAAATATTTTAACTGGCGTTTGAAAAAAGACAATAGTTATGTTCCAAAGTACTACCGAACCATATGAGAAATTATTTCTTATTCAACACTCACAATACTTTAGGTTTGTCCTTCTCATTCTCATACAAGCTAGGTTTGAAGTAGGTTCCTGTGATTTTTATCCCAGATCCCCACTCTCCACTGAAGAGACCTTCAATATAATCTCCATTTGGCAAGGTCAACGTTCCCTTGAGAGAAGATAATAATAAATTTTAACTGAAATCCCTTGGGAATCAAATAAAAAGGAAAGAAACTGTTACCACCTTTTTTTTAGGCGGTAATAGATTACATGTGACAACTTTGATACCAACCTTTCCGCTCAGAGTCCAGTTATCTGAAAACTCCCCCTCATAGACTGTATCATCCTCAGAAAGCAGAATTCCAGTCCCCTATAAACAGAATCATAAAGAACACAAAGCTGTAATTGTAACAGAAGATGGCAGATCTAAAGATACACTGAAAAACTTGTTACTAATTCTTCGCAAATAATCAGTCTTTTAAAAACAGCTTCTGAAGTAGTCCTAGGTGAAACAGAGTAGAGATTATAAAGACAGTTCAAGATGCCAGGACAACAGAAGTTTAGAAGAACAGAAGGGTTACACAGCCTAACACAGGCTCACCCTACCCCAGAAAGCTACCACACTTGAACAAGGGTGTGGTTTTCAACTCACCATCATTTTGTTGGTGCTGAAGGCTCCTTCATAATACAGTCCAAACTGAGTAACCACAACACCACTGCCTTGGCAAAGATCATCCTGCCACATTCCCATATACTTTTCTCCTCTGAAGAAAAATGAAATAGGAAGAATACAGTCCACGTCACATGTTTATAGCCTTTCTTTGGCATTACTGCGATACTTGACCATTACAGAAACCATTAGAAAAGTCATACACCACTTACTTCAGGTCTGTCAATCAGTTTCATTAGCTTCATAGAAATAAAGACTCTCTTTGATAGAAATAAACCATAATGAACTTTCTTTCACAATTCATACTACAAATAGGCCATGTCCAAACAAACTGTTACTGATGATCTGAAACAACGTTGAAGCCCAGTTGAGCCCAATTCCTATCCAGAGCAACTTGAGTAGTAGGTACAGCACATAAGAAACAGTGAAAGTTGTTAGCTGATCTGTCACAGTTTCATTTAAGATGTAAGTTGCATATGAAAGGGGATCTTGAGCCTCATCAGGCATCTACCTGATCAATTGAACGGTTTAGAAGAGATGCAAGAAGCTTATTTTACATTGCTTGGGTTTTTTTGCCAAAGCTTTTTTTTCTTTACCTAAACTCAGATGACTGAATTTGTGAGGATAATAAATGAAAGAAACCAAGCTATCTTACTTGGGGGATAGAAAGGGGACCTACAAAGCAACACACAACATTTTGAAAATACACAAATGCAAGAATTCTAAGGAAACAGATCATGTTGTTGAAAGTTTCTGGATAACAGATGAACAAAGGTCACGCCCTAAAAACCCTGTTATTAGACAATTAACGATTTCTCATAATTAAACATCAGCCTCTTTCAGACTTCTATTTAAAATACTTTTTTTGTGAGTTTAAGTCCACAAGGTCTAGAGCGTTTGAAACTAATTGCAAATTCCAAAAATTTTGAAATTTTCCAGTTGTTCTGAACAGCAACTTTTTCACCATATAAGTAGTAAAAAACACCTTTAACTTGTCAAGGGCTTTTTAACGTTCTTTTAGAGGGAAACTAGTCATTGATTGACTAGAATTCTGCTTACTACATAGCATTTTCCTTCTAGCACCTAAAAGAAATTACAGTCGTAGTAAAGAAAGCAAGCCTAGCCATTAATCCAAATTCAGGGGTATCTTCCCCCTTACTGGGCCCATACCCTAGGAGGATGCTAGGCTGATTCATCATGCCAGCTGAAGGGGTCTCTGCTGGGTGAAGCATCCGTGAAAAGAGAGATGCAGCGTACTCAGTTACCAGGATAGAAACATAACAGAAGAAAGTCCCACTTGCTCTAATGACTGGTTTGCAAATAATGACAGCAAGTTATAAAAAAATGTCTGCAGCTCTCCTTATTTGTCTGGGTTGAAGAATAAGAAGTGAAGAAAATTAATCCTTGGCACACATCCTTCTCTAAAACCAGAAAGAAAACTACTATGAGGGGAGCTCACTTATATTTGAGTAAATCTGGAATAAAAAGCAGATGTCACACATCCTCCACCCCCATGAATTGCCACTGCATTTACAAATGCTGATGGTGAGAGGACCCATAAGAGCAGCCATCTCTTTAGTTTGTCCTAGGTAAATAAATTAATGAACAAAGCGTGTGGAAACATCTTGAGACAAAAGTGCAAGAGAATCACTAGCACTGAGCAAGACAAGATGCAAGAGTGACATCAGGAAATAACCACAGATACTACAATAGCTCCGTTTCAGAAAAATATCTGCATACGCACTCCCACACAACTCCTTCCTCTCCAGACATTTTTTTCTGTTCTCCTTTATAAGTGGAGTTTAACTTATTTCCATTCAGTTAAACCAAAACTGATTTTCTTGGGCTCTTGGTGAAAGTTCTTTCTTTCAGAAAAAAACAGCATTAAATCAATGACTGAAAAAATGGAGTACAGTGATCTGTGCCCAGATAGTACTTCGCTAGTGCATGTATTGAACACAGTTCTGTTTCTGTGACCATCGTTTTACTAGTTTACCAGGAGAGAAAGCGTCTTCCCTCCGCTGTGTTTACAGAATAAGTCAATGGAAAACTTGAACATGAGCTGAAATTTACGTAGTCCTTTATGTCTGACCACTGAACAACACAATCTCATAGGCCTGAGATGAAAGAATACTCCCCACATGACATTCATAAAACTTTCAGCACTCCCTCAACAATACATCTCAATAAGATACCATAATTGGTGCTGGTTTTCAGGCAGGAGGTATGATAGGAAAGCAAAGCAGAAAAAACAAAGCAAAACCAAAAGCCCCACATTTACTCCAAAAAGCAGTCTCTAGACCCAGATCTTTAGATCAGCAGCCCAGAAAGCCTAGTATAAAAAGAAGGAAAAAAAAAGTCTACTGCTAACAGATCAAATCCCTTCCTACTCTTTTTGCAATTTTACATCATACCAGCATTTAAGGATTTGTGGAAGTTAAGCATTACCTTGTGATATCATCAAAGACTCCATAACCACTCTTCTTATCCATTGTCCACTGTCCAATAAACATACTGGGAGAAGAAGAGGTTAGCTTCCCACTGCGTAGCAGACCATGCCCATGACGCATGTTATCCTGAAAACACCCTTCATACACCTCACCAGTAGCATAGCTACAATGAAAAAAACAGAGAGTAAGATTCCTATAAACAACTTTTCCATTGTGAGCTTGCTTGATTGTTTTTTTTTCTGGTTGGTTCTTGGTTTTTTGGTTGGTGTAAGACACAGAAGTGGGTTTGGGTTTTTTCTTTCCCCAGAACAGACCACCCTCTCTTTTTCCTTCTAGGAATTACAACATTACAGCCACAACAAGCAGGAACTATAGTAAAAGTATATCTGGGATAAAAGTGAGCCTTTAACATTAAAGTCTTTTGATGCTTTCTTGTTTTAAATCCACTCTCTCCCCAACAAGCAAGGCCATTAGAGATTACATTTATCTCTGAGAAGAATCCTCAATTATTGAATGGTGTTAGCAACATCAGAATACGCAGTAAAAAAAGAGCTCTGTCCAAATATACATTGTGAGCAATACCAAAAGCAAAACAGTAAATAAGCCATGCTAACTATAACTACAACTCTAAAGTGTAAAAAGCAAGCTACATACAGGGGCATGGTAAGCAGCGTGCCAGAGCACCAGCCCTGCTCTCCCTGCTGCAATGACAGCAACACAAATGCTACATTACCTGTAGACTCCATGTCCACACATTTTGCCTTCCTTCCAGTACCCTACATAGTGGTCATCCTTATTCAATGCTTTGTTTGGCATTCTGTATTCACCATACCTGTCAATGCACAGAAATGGAACACAAGCAGCTATAACACTAATACATTTTATTAAAAACAGGAGCAGATACGTACCAGAGACCCACTCTAAAATCAGAATGCTCTGTATTATTTTTAGTGCATCTCTTCAACTACAGCAGTTACAGATTATTTTTTTTTAATTATTATTCTTTCAAAGAGAAAGCATGAATTCCAGCATCACTAGGTCAATTTATAGTCCATACTGCTTTTCTCCTGCTTGAATGTTGTTAAGTCTCCCCCTCTCTACCACACCGTAGCATTTTTCTCAGTTTTGTAAAGGCCTCAAGTCCTCTCATATCCTAAGATTGCTTCTACATTTGTTGTCTTCTTTAGGTCCTGATAATTCGAGCACACCTTTGATCCAGGAAAAGATGAGAACATAGATTGCTACAGAGAACATTTTTAAAAAAGATGCTGGCTTCCAATTATACCCAAACACTGTTATACAACTGTTCACAATTTCACTATGCCTGAAAAGAACAAGACACAACAAATCCTATTTATTGATTTTAATCTTCTGAGGAGATTAAAATCTAGTTATGGAGGTTTTCCTGATAGTATGTCTACTCCAGCAAGACATTACTATTAAGTGTTGAGACTACAGTACGCATGTGGACATACACACAGATGCATTTGATAATTCCAGCAGTTACAGTTAAATACCAATCCATTTATTTCTGGTGAGGACTTGTTTGCAGTATTTCCACCTCCAACAACCCTAAAAGCACCAGGGTTAGTTACTATTAGTTAGAAATAACCAAAGGTCTAATCTGATTCTATAGTTTGTCATTATATCAATAGCTAAGGAGTATTTAAAAAAAGCTGTCTGCACCCAGACTACATTTCAATTTCCTCTCCAACTCAGTACTTTGAAAAACACATTGGAAAAACCAACAGGACTCATCTATTTTTATCCTGCCCGGTACAGACACATCTGCTCACAAGACTCATATAAAAATGCCTTTGAAAACAAAGTTAACCTCCTAAGTGTGCCCTAAGCAAATTCTTGGCAAGGAAAACCATAGATTAATTCAAAGTTGCGTAATAAATTGTTAAGTTACTTTCAAGCGATTTAATTTGTTTCACCAGCTAGCTTGATACTATCTAGGACTTCTGATCATCCGATTTTCAGACTCCTCTCTACTCGTTATTTTAATTATCAGGTTCACATATTTGGTAGTTTTGTTTTTATCACCCAAACCCTGAAGCCTCAAGTCAAGGTTTTGTCTCCTTCAGAATTATTTGCCCTACCAGAAATACAGCCAGGAAAACATTAGAGAAGATGCATCGCTACATTGTATGAAAGGCATTGCATTTTGTAGGATAAAAGAACAATAACAGAACTTTTGAAAGAACATTGCAATACAAAACATTAATAGTTAGAACAGAAAGCTGACTGCACACTTTTCAACTGGCTTCCTCTATTTAAGAGTTTACACCCATCCATCCATTCTTTCTCCTCAGCTGTTTTACCATTTCCTTTCTCCATCCTACAGCTGATGACCCCAATTAGTTTTGGTTTTTACAAAAGAGCAAGTTTTTAATCACACAGTTGCAGAGTCTGTTGTGAAGACAACCAGGAAACCTCTGGATAAATGAGAGATTATCTATATATCAACATATATCTATATCTTGTTAACACACATAACCCTGAGTCAGTAAGATCCACTGCAATACCTTTAATTAAAAGGTTTTTGTTCTTGTCTCTTAAAACATAAGGTAATTCTTGCCCTCTGGCTCCACAAGATGTGCGAGGATCTTACCCATCCTCCAGCCCAGTTCGGAAAGTCCCAGAGTACATTCTTCCATCTGCCCACTTTAGGATCCCTCTGGAGAAAATACAAAGCCGCAGATGCGTATAAGATAATTAGTTCACTTTGCACTTCCCAAATAACTTCTGTGAGTGAGCCTACTGTTTGAGACAGCAAGCACTTCATTTTCTTTTCAGCTGCTGTGTTCAAATGCTTTTACCTGCCATGGGGTTTCCCCGAAAGCCATCTCCCATCATAAACAGCATCCTTAAATCGAGGGTCTTTATAGAAGGTGTATTTGGCACTGCGAGAAATAGGAGGCTCCTGTCTTGGCACATTCCCACCAGCTCCATACAGAATTAAGTCAGAAGTCCCTTTAAGGGCCTGATCCACTGCTTGGCTTATTGCTCTCAGCCACTTGGTCTGAAACAGAAGGGGTTTCATCACAAAATTTCGCTAACATCTGTCTTTGCATTGAATCTCATGTCTACAGCAATTATGTTTTTTTCCTGTTCCTCAGTACAACGTTGTAAATTGGAGAACTGTTATAGTCAAGCACAGTGTACAATAAGCCCACATACCAAGCTGTAAGAACACTTCATTTTCAGTGAATATTTAAGGGAACACTTCTCCCTATTTGGTTTCACAGTAGGAGAGAAAAACTCATTCGTATCACTGAAGCCATGCTTGTAGATATGCCTACCTTTTCTTGTGGTGTTGAAGAAACAAGAACAAACTGTTCTTCTGGTGTTGTAATCTTCAATCCATTCCTACGTGAAGGGGAAAAAAGTATTTTAGTGAAATTTCACCTGAAAAAGGCAAGGCTTCTTTGAGCATGAATAGTCTATCTTTCCTCCCACAACCCAGCTACCATTTACTTTTTAATGAGCAGTGAAAGAAAGCACTAGGAAAGGCTACTCACTTTCCTCCTGATTACCTTATTCTTTCTAATGTTTATACAACTTTTTTTTTTTGTAAGACACAGAAATACAGTAAGTTTTCTGAAACAAGTAAGAGAGGTAGACATGATTGCATCTAGCCTATTCCACTCCTAGTTTAGAATGACTGGTTAAAAAATGCTCATCCTCCCTTCCAAGATATCTGACTATTTCAGCATCACAAGCAAGAATACTCACACATTACCAGCTTCTTCTGAAAGCGCTTCTACCCACAGTGTAGACAAGGGAAAAATATGGTGCGTTGAGAACTGTAGGCAAGGAGAAGAAGGGAAACTTCACCAGGTACTGCTCTGTTACCCCTGCCCCATGCTTTTTCTGAACAGTTTTTTTCCTTTCTTTGCAGACTAGGGAAAACTGAGCATTACAGGCTCCTTATAAGCACCTTGCTCTGAGAAACAGCCAACAGGAACCATGCCAACCACGTGGCAACAGCAATTAAACATTAAAAAACCCACCTAAAAAGTACATTATTTCAAATTTATGTGTAAGCACACAGACACAAAAAAATCACTTTTAAGTGTTCAAGGAACACTGCAGCGAGTGGTGCAAAAAACTTAACTTTGCTATATGAAAAATATGTCATGTTGTTTCAAGTAGAGAAAAGGTTTTGTTCCTGGATACAAGCTGGCTTACCTGAGCATGTACCAGAGCATCATTAAAGAGGATGAACCAGTTTACAGAGAATCTTCCAGCATGCTGTAGGGACAAACCCCGATTGCTGCTTTCACAGATTAAACGACGCTCTGGCTTCCGCAAGGAATCCTACAGGAAGGGTTAAAAACAAAACTACAGTGGCTTACTTCTCACTTTGTGACCTAAGGTCAATGCTATTTGTCTTCCATATTAAAAACCCAATCTTTCTGAAGTTAAGAGTACTACAACACCACAAATTAGAAAATGGTAAGTGTAACTGGGACAATAGCACGAGTAACAGACAGGAGTATATGGCAAACAGCAAGATACTCAAGCTGCTAGTGGACTGACAACTGTCATACCGTCATTTTCCCAGGAAAGGTCTTCCAGAAGCCAAGTGTGTATTCTGCTTCTTTCCTTTTTCTGTTAAGATGGACAGCAAGGCTCTCATAACAAGAACTACAATCCTGTAGCTTCTGGTACTCTGGAGATGCCTATAGGGCACAAGGTAAGACAGACCTGAAAGTGCTTCTGAACATCCATGCCAACAACATTAACCAAATGCATGACAGTTGGTCTGGTTAATAACATGACAGTGAAGGCTAAGTTATTTTCTTGGTCACATGTTCTGCTGGTGTGCTGGGAGTTTTTAAAAATCACAAAAAGTTCCATGAATGTTAAGAGGAGAATGATTAATATACAGTTAGATGATCTACCTTCTTGTATCTTAAGAAGCTGTAGCAAAAGTAGTGTTAGTAATTGCAGGAGTAATACTTTAAATTGCTATAGTGGGACAAATGTACGAGTAGCTATTGTTCCTGTTTAGTCACCTTTTATTTCAAAAGAATGCAATTATTACATCTAAATGGGTGGTAAAAGTCTACCTAATATATATGTAGTATTCTTAGTAGAGTATTAGAGCAATGATGGAATTGAAAAGCAACAGGCAAACATAAAAATAATATATTTGCAACTAAGCACTTGGGCACACAAACAAGTTCTGGTAGGGTAACAAGTTTCTACCTGTCATGTGATCTGTGCGGGCGTGGATTAAGATTGCACAAATAAATGTGCATGATCTTCCCTGCAGCAAATACAAGTCCACGGTAGCTTCTTTGAGGACTACGCTAATTACTTGGCATTTGCTTCACACAGTTACTTCCAAGCCATAAGTTTCACATGTATATTTATCTAGATACAGATAACAAAGCCAGCTTACCACTTCAAAACATG
Organism: Thinocorus orbignyianus; assembly: GCA_013400375.1. Taxonomy (NCBI): domain Eukaryota; kingdom Metazoa; phylum Chordata; class Aves; order Ciconiiformes; family Thinocoridae; genus Thinocorus; species Thinocorus orbignyianus. Next base: position 268,245 of record VXBW01004283.1, read on the forward strand.
TGGCAAGCTTTAGCAAAGTTCTAGCGTAATTATGGAGTCGTCCAAATGGCATGAAAAACAGAGCATTCAGAACTTCCACTAGCTGGAGGTTTTCTTCATTCTTCTCAGACAGTTTCTGTAACAGCTCCTGGTTTTTACTCAAGAAGTCTCTAAATAACGGGACCATTGGGAACAGAGGTAGGAGAGAGAGTGAAAAAAAAAAAAAAGCAAGATATCAGTGATGCTTTATATAAAAGAGCTCAGAATACTGATTTTTCAATTATCATAAGCTGATAAAAACTATAAAGGGAAATGCATGCTGCTTATTATCTATTCCCAATTTAGTTTAAGGAAGCACAGTAATACAGACACATAGCTCTCTAACAACTGCAACACAGGACTTGTTTTTCTTCTACTCTCACATGCTCAGTCATTAAATCAGTTGAAGAAAGTTGACTAAGGTTGAAAATTACCTTTTTCCCCTTTAATACTGGATTAGTAGGAGTGCTAACAGGTGGAATGAGTTCCCCATTACTGATAGAGTAGTAAGTTTCTAACACTGCTGATTCATACAAGAAGGCCTGAAAGAATCTTATCTTTGCTCCAGTGCACTTCCCTAAATATATCCAAATAATCTCTTCCCCACCCCTGCTGTTCAAGGCAACTGACCGTTTTTTCCCCTAACTAGAAAAATTACATCCTACCTCAAAGAAAGGCAGGAAATCTGTTCAATCCTCAGTCTGATTTCCAAGAGGGAGAACTAATCTAGTTCAGAGAAGAAGAGGGAAATGATTCTGAAGACAATGCATTAGAATACAAACCCAGGATTTCTTCATTAAAAGGAGAACAAATCTACTTTTCCCTCTCCTTCACCATATCTGTGTGCACATGTGTGCTGGCACATATGACCCATTTGCCTTAAAACAATCCAGCTGGGAAGCACTGAAACCACAAACTGCGAGAATCAGGTGAGGCTGAGAAAGCGGGCCCCAGGGACTGCTAAACAGCTCAGAATTGCACAGCAGGGTCCCTAAAAATTCTAACATGGTAAGATGCCATTTCACACGTCAAAATAACATACCTTGTCTAAGTCAGCTAATGATACTTAAAAACTCTCTTGCTCAACAAGCCTTAGGAATAAAGTCTTCTTTAGAGAGACCATGTTTCTTAATTTAATCATCTGGATGGCTTGTACTTTTAAAGTGCTTTGAGATCCCCACATGGAGGTCTCTCTGTAGAAAAGTGCCAAATAATAACAGATTCATAACACTGATATGGCATGTCTACTCTTTCAGAGGAAATGCTCAAAAAAACTGCCAACAATGGAGACTTCAACTGAAGCTAGCATTTTTTTAAAGCTGGGACTAATTTTAAGGCATTCATGTTGCAGAATATCCATAAGAGAGGCTGACATCATTAACCACTGACTTAAGACAGTATCCCCTGGGGAGGGGGTAGTGGCGGAATCCATCATTATCAGCAAAGATATTCTTGACTTCCCTTTGCAAGTAGCAGGACAAAACTTCTAAGACATCTCCTCCCTGAAGTTTCAGAACCTGGAAAAGTGTTGTTCACCTAATGAGACCCTGGTTGCAGTAGGAGAAGCTGTGACACTTGGCAGCAACAACTGATGTGAAGAATGCAGCACCAGTAATTTAATAATCCAAAACTTTACAGTACTAATTATTACTATTTAAGTTGCCCTAAAAATCTTGACCAATGCAGAAAGATCCTTAGTGTCTCTCTGCAGTGGAATTTTGTTTTCAATCACTGGCTCTGGTCCTCAGGCACAGAAGATTCTTTGCATTAGGTACCCCGGTGTTTCATTTACACTACATTCAAAGTACTCCATAAATAGGTGTAACAGAATTACTCCCAGATTACAGAATTTAGGAGAGAAGGAAAGCTGGCAGCTTCTTCAGACAAATTTAAAAATACCCTCCCTGCAACAGTTTCTTCATAACTCTAGAGTGAAAGATGCAGCGTCATTACTTTATTTCCTAGACAAAAATGCTATTAATCTGGGAAAAAAAGCTTTACCTTATGATCTATAAACTTCAAATATACTGTCTGAGGCCTTAAGGTACAATTCCTTCCTCATTTAAGAGCATCAGTGTGCAACAGAGTAAAGAAACCCTGAGAGGCAGAGAAGATACATGTGCAGTACACTTGTGATCTTTGCATCATTTTAAAGCACTTCCATAAAGAATTCAAATGAAAGTGAATTCAATTACTGTTACTAATTTTTAATTTAAAAGTTTGCTGTTCTATATCTTCCTGACAGCAACATTTGAAAGACTGAAGTACTAACAAACACTAAATAAATGATGAAATTTAACCTCAAGGCTAAGGTTTCAAAAGAAATAATTATCTGAAATGATTTATGTTTCTTTCGAGGAATTTACAGTAATTTATGCTTTTTTTCCTCCTTTCTCCACCTTCAAGATGAAGTAATTGAACTAATTCAGCAGCAATTTAACCAAAGTTTTTATCACAGTTGAAAGGAAGCGACTTTTTCTTCCTCTGATGGAAAAAGAATTATTGTACTCAAGCAGACCAAGTTTCTGCACGCTCATTACCACACACACACACTTCTCTGAAATAGAGTTCTTTGCTAGTTGATCAAAGCCTCCAGAAAACAGTAAGGGCTTGCTTACATTGCTGGCTTTGCAAGAAGCATAAATCCTCCCATTACGAGGAAGTTTGTTACTGAAGTACAATACCTAAATAGAGGAAGAAACAAAGCTTCAGTTACAAAATAAGAACATCCCTGGAAATAACCACTGTTTTAATTTCCAACAGTTTACTAATGAGATAATATATTTTACTATACAAGTAATTTAAGTACCTGAGAACATTTTAAACAGTGAAAGTCTCAATATTACTAGAACACAACATGCATTCAATTACTACTGCACTTTTCTGCTACCATTAGCACAATGCAAAGGGCTCACTTTGCAAATAAAATAAAATTTTTTTTTTGTTTCCTCCAAATTTGGGCATGCACAGGATAGGCTGTTTCAACAGTGTAACACTTCTAGCTTTTAATTATCTTTAAAATGGAAATTTCAAGATGAGAATTTCTCTTCTACTACTCAACACTCTACCTTTCGCTTCTCCCCTACAAAAAAAGGGCAGAAAGCCAATTTAAAAGACCATCTTTCTTAGAGGGAAGAGGTCTCAGCTTAGCTCAATTAACGGATAACACTTATGTTGCCTGATGGATCCCTGGAAGATACGCAAGGCATTATGCTGAAGAGCACGTATAGGTTCTGATGCCATACACAGAAAAAGGTGTAAAGCATTAGAAAGCAAAGGGGGAGAGCAGAAAACTGGCAGTAACAACCAGAACAGAATTTAGGTGTTTCAGTCTTTGACAGGGAGGAAGAAGAAATTAAGAAACTCTTCTAATCAGAGTAATGAGAACCAATTCTGGAAATCCAGATTACAAGAAAAACTGAAGTCAAAGACTAAGTCAGAAAGGGAGAAAACCACGTATTTACAATTACAACCAACCCATTTAATAAATGGAGAAGAAAGCTTCTTCTAGAGTGATATGACTTAAGTTTGTCACTGACCCAGTAAAAATGGTACCTGTTGTGCTTGTGTTAGAATGAAGTGCAACTAGCTGCACATTCAAGAGGCTACTGCATGACTACTGAAGTTGGTGAGCTTAAATTTTTGTTCCCTTCAAGATCTTCAGATGTCTGGTAATATGACTACATTCAGAAAGGTCACTTTTAGACCCTCCCTTCTGTCAAGCCATTACTATTAAGTATGATGAGCTTTCTGCTACATTTGGATGAAAATTATTCAGCAACTACTAAAATTGTTGAGGATAAAGACAACAAACAACATGACTGCATAAACTTACTCTCTCCCAAAAGCATTACACTAATAAAAATAATAAACTGGATAATTCGGACTTATTTCTGAGCACTAAAGCAGCTCTGTCTTTTGGACGAAAGATGCAATGCTAGCTATTTAGTAGATATAAGGACAGAAGAATTGTTCCCCTGGGTGACACTTTTTACTTAATGACTAAAGGTTTTTTGCCACTACAATGAACTCCCAAAGGGAGCTTTACTGAGTAGCCTAGCCATGGTAACTCTTGTTTATGGATCTTGTAATGTAAGGTTATTAAGTAATAAACATATTGCTTTTTAATAGGTATATATGCAGCAAAGAGGAGTTTGTACATAGTTTTACGTTACAGAAGCTGAAGCTGTCCAGTGTGAACCACTGGTTAAGACTGAAATCTGTGGCTCACTACAAAATGAGTTGGTTTGTGTACAACTCCATACACTTTAAATTGCAATAAAGCAATTTGCACAACAGGTTTATTTATGTTGCTTTCCTTATTATCTACTTTCCCCTAAATTCAGGGCTTCTTGTGGTCAGCAGATAAGCCCGCAGCGACTCAAGATGAGAGGAAATTGGATACTTGCTCAGTGTAACTATCCAAAAAGAGACTGGAATGCTTCAGGATGGCCAAACTTCTGGCTTCTTTTACTCCATGAAGAAAGCTACTTAAAGAAGCTCCGTGTTGACCGATGAGATAGCATAGCTTGCTGAACCTGCTTGCCATTTCCTGCAACAACTGGATTGCATTTGCATTGCCCAAATTATCTGGAACAGACCAGAAAGCAATTTAGCTTACCTTACAGCACCCATTAATAAAAAGAATTACCAGAAGGTGCTGTTTAGATGTTTTATCAGCAATTTCACCTCATGGCTACATTACCCAGAATCCGGAATTCAACAATTTTAGACTCAATACAAATTATTTCAGGTGAAACAGTCAGGAAAAGTGCAAATACTAATAACAATGCAGATGTCAAAATGAAGCTATACTTCACCAGTTCATTCAAACAGGGGAGAAGAGTGAGAACTTAGCTTTATCTGAAAATATATAACAACTTTTAGATCTTGCGTAAAGAAATTTGTTGAGGAACGTAGGGGAAATACCAAAAAAAAAATTAAAGTTCTTACCTAAACCTAAGAGAGGTCTAAGAACCTGAGATTTGATCTCACTCAGTCTGAAATAAAACCTTCTCTCAGTAGAAGCCAACTCATGCAAACTGGCGATATATCCCATTACGTTTTTGTCTACTAAGACCAAACAGTTGTCACCACCAGCTATCACATTGCTGATGTACCCTATCTGAAAGAGGAAAAAGAGAAAAGAAAAAAATGGCAGCTTTAGTATTTTTTCTTCTTACACTCCAATTTAAAAATAGGGTGATGCATGAATGTACATACGCATGGACTCAGTGTCTAAGTCCCCATCCATCCTCAAAATCCCTCTCCAACTTCTGTTTTCCTCACCCTAGGGAAGTAGCAATGAGACTCAGAAGAGCCGAGACAAAGAGTTGCTTTCTACCCTCACCATATCCTTTTCCTTAAACTCAGGTTGATCCGAAATCATACAAAGAACTTGGAAGAGGACACGCAGTCAGAGTACACACCCCTTCAGCTCAGGCCAACTTTAAGGCAGATTCAAGATTCAGCTTGATGAAGAAAATTGCACAGGGACACCTTCCTCTCTCCTATAAACATGTAAATGCACGTTTTGGTGCCTTTGCCCAGCTTCCCCTGCCCACCCATAAGAAAGGGAGGGGAAGGGAAGGGGATGGTGCAGAACTCAGGGCAACTTTCTGCCCACTCACAATCAAGATGCATATGAGGCAGAATGAAATAGAGCAGGCAGTGCCTTCAATCACTTGAGAAACAACAGGGAAATGAAGAGCAAGAGTAGTAAAGAATAAAAACATGAATACTGTGGTGAAAACAGAGCACAACATAAGGCTGCACTTCTGCAACATTGCACGCATGGAAGGAAATGGATTAGACTGGAAAAACCTCCTTGTCCCTCAAACAGAATGAGAGACCAAGAAACAGTAGTAAAGAGAACAATACTAATAAGATCTCCTCCCTGCCCTCCATAAGCTGTGCTCCTGATTTTACTGCTATGAAGCAGTTACTTGACTTGACACCCTTAAACCTAGTTGAACAACTGGCACTGTCCTATTTCCAAAAAGCATCAGCATGACTTCTGCTAAATTAAAGAAAATACCACTCACCTTACTACAGGACAGTAACAAAACTGGACTCTTAGTACAGCTATTTTCATACAAATTATTTTCTGTAGTTGTCTCCTGGCCACTGTAATATAATCCAGGTTGGAAGTCTTCCTCATCTGCTAAGAAGAGGGAATAATCTAGTCCTGCTGCTGTACTCCACACACCTTCACCACACACCTGAAATTGATGAGGAAGAAAAGACATTAGAAATCACTACCTGAAGCTGGAAGGAGAGGAGTACTTACCTTTTCTAGCCACACATGCACATAATACACCGGACAAGAAAAAGTAGTGCAATAACTGGTAATACCTGAACATCAATGTCTCATAACAGATACATTTCTTGCATATATACCAAAAATTGTGTTTCTTTCCAGTCTTCTTTCTAATAGCTGATTTTTTGCCTTTAAAGTATAAATCAGTTTTAATTTTAAATGGATGTCAGGTAAGCTTGATAAAGTTAGCATAATATTCTCCTCTCTACATTTAACTGGGACACCTCTAAATTTGGGACAGTTAACATGCTATACATTACTTTGCATAAGGCCTAAGCAGGAAAACCCTGCAGCTAGTTTTCCATTAAGAGAAGTACAGGAAAACATAGGCAAGGCTGTGGTCTAACCCAAAACCACTATTTGGATAGTCCCTAAATGTGAAGGGAAGTTCAAAACAAACAGAAAACCCACTGCCAAAAGAGCTCTGGAAATATAGAAATGAACAACAAATATGGTCATAGCCTAGGAAAGCTAAAAATTCTAGAAGAATTTTTACAATAAAAACAGCACTCCAAGGTATTTAAAAGTTTCAGCATTGCAACATCAGCATCAGAGAAACCAAATATAGGGTAAAGTGAAATTTAAGACAACACAACCAGTCACATTTCTGTTTTACAACTTTAGTGTGTCTAAAAAGCAGCAGCAGTCTGTGTAAAGGATTTCTTGGGCAGATATTCCCAGTAAAAGCCAGAGAAATCAAAGGCTCTGTTAGTATAAAGCACACAGATACATAAACAAGGTCAGTTTTTAGAAATAACTTTTCATTCACTTCTATAAGAAGAGACCTTAAACTAAAAGAAGGAAAACACAGAAAACAGAAAGCACCTTTGTGAGACGAGGGACCGTTGTCGGGGAATTCAGGTGACCAAGCTGGCCAGAAGTATTACTGCCCCATGAATACACCTGCAAGAAACATAGCTAAACATGAGAATATAAATTTATATACAGGGACACATACTGAATTGTAGTGGCACAATACATCAGGTGTGCAAACACACCCAAGTCAAGAGTGTAAGACTCATGTATCAAAAAGGACTTTCCCAATTTCCAGTCTTCCTATGTTCTCAAATTGTCTTCTCACATTCAGAAATGGAATGCACCAAATCAAGTAATTGCAATCTTTACACATAATGTTGATGGTACATGCAGAATTTTGGCAGAAATAGAATTAAAATTTCACACTGCTTCCAAGTTGCCTCCCACAAATGGGAAACAAAAGCTTAGAAGCAAAAGAAACAAAAACATAGAAGACACAAAACAGGACAATTATGTCAAAGGTAAGCAACAAATATTAACAATCACATGTACCTGGGATTTGGCAGTGAGTGCTAAGGAATGATGGCCACCAGCAGAGAGGTGAATCACTTCTTTACCATCCAGGCTTTTCACACATAGTGGCTGAAGCCTGTCAATGCCCAGAACCCAGGGAAGATGGAGGCAAGGAGGAAGAAAAAAAAAAACCAAAACCAAAACCCATTATCAGAGTTATTCTTAAGACAAAAATAAATGCCAAGTTCTGTTTTTTTTCCCCAAAAAAACTAATTAGAGAAAATAAACATACATGGAGTCTTTTGGCAATAAACCAGCTTAGTCAAAAAGGTCACGAGGGGTGGGAGTTTATGACAATTTTGTCCCCGATTTGGACAAAGTCAAAATACCACCAAAACTCCTAGTGAATACAAGGGGAAAAAATTCACTCACTAAAAGTAACTTACAGACTTTTAGTAACAATTCAGGATAAAACATTCAACTTGGAGGAAATTAGGTCACGACACAAAAGAACAAGTACACAATGTAAGGTAATTGACCAAATTTGATAAAGTGGAATACTCAGGATTTCCTGGTGACCTAGTAAAAACATTTATCAAAGAAATCTCACCTTGGCAGAACATCACCATGTCCTAGCTGTCCTTCCTTCCCCTTCCCCCAGCTCCACACCTCCGTTCTTAGAGAGGGTAAAAGAGCATCAGCCTCACCACTGTAGGTTGGAGTCAGAGCTACAGTCCTCATTTTTGCACGTCCTACCTTCCGTAAGAGCCTAGGAGAAACTGAAAACAGGCCAAGAGGTAGAAAAATTGTTCATTATTTTAGGTAAATATATCACTCAGACTGTGTCTAACACAGCAACAGTACCATCTGAGATGACTGACCAAGACTTCTCAAAGAGGTCTGAAGATTGAGAGCAAAGGCTGACATGCAAGAAGATAGGTTACTGATACACAGAAGTAACATATGTGCTAGAAGTAGACAGATCCCAACTAATTTTTACCAGCTATTAAATGATAACAGGCATATGAATAGTTATACTGAAGCAAATGAATCAAAACCAACTATACATTTTTAAAAATAAGTTTTGAAGGAAAAGATATCCTTGCAGTGAACAAAAGACTTCAATACTTCCTAAAATCTCCCCTCAGATCCAATATCATTACAGAACTAAACTATGTACCCACCCATTCAGAACAATTAACAACACTAAAAATCTATGAGGGAGGAAGGTCATTAACTCTGAAGTTTAGCAGTGGGAATTGGAATGTTTCTAAGTCCCTGGCTCAAAACCAGCTCAGTGCAGTAGGGATTACAGGCCACACAGATTTTTATCTGCTCTGCAACCTATATAAAAAATAATTCGCTGTCATTTTGCAGTAAGGTTAGCCCAATGTGCCTGCTTTACCTTACTTTAGCCATAAGGAGCAACCCTAAACTCATTATACTTTTGGTTTTCTTAGCATGCAGTATCTGCTAGTCTTAACCTCCCCAACTGCCTTCAAGTCCTAAACACAGTTTATAATTCATAAACACCTTTGGTAGATGACTAGATTTACATTCAATAAATATGTTTTAATTTTCAGCTATAAAATTCCACATTACTATAACTTTTTCAATCTCTGGGTTCTCCCAACATGCCCTTTTACCTTGTGACAACAAGCCTGGCAGGGAAAGTCTTCGACTCCCTCCTTCAGATTCCTCCTCTCTGATGTCTACTAAACTGGAACTCTTCTTGCCCTGCATGGATTCCAGTTTGACTTGCTCTTCTCTACTGTCTTTCAGAGCTTCGGGCCCTGGAGAACCGCTGCTAGACTGAGATCCTGGTTCACTTGAAGGTGTGCCATAGAAGTTCATAACTTTCTTCAGAGACAGTGCTCCAGCTTCATATGTAGCAGCTACTCTCACACCAACTGCTGACGCACAAGAGGCCACCAAGCTGTTCAAGGCAGATGTGCTGGTACCTGGAGGTCCAGGGATACAAGCACTGAGTTGTTCTTCTTGAGAAGGCTAAAACCAAAGAAAAATTGAGAACTGTCATACCAGACAGCACACAACAGTAGGATAATGATATATACACATTCACTATGCAAACTATGTGCTCTACTGAACAAGATGTTATGGGGAAGCTTTTTATACTTAGGTGTACGTCCATTTTTCATACACATGTTTTAAGGTAGCACCAAGAACCATTTCTACATGGACCAGGCTTTGTCCCTTGCACTTGTTTATAGCTCATCCATAAAAGACTGAGTCTGTGGGATTTTTTTAAACACCAAAAAAGAACTTTGCAAATAAATATAAAAAGGGCTTATTACAAACTTCTCTGTCACCAATTAGAGTGTATTGGTGAGCATGCTGTATTTACAGAGAGATAAGTTCTCCCTTTGATACATTAAAAGGAAGAGTGATTCATGAATCCGTTTTGCAAGGTCTATATTAAGACCACTCTGGGTCCCCTTACCCTATTGTTGTATCTATATAAAGCTTCATTAATAATCAAGTCCCACTAGGGACAAACTGACTGAAGGCAATTATTAGTAACAGTACATGACTACATTACCTACAATAGCAATCAATTTTTCCACCAACTAAGAAATAATGCACAATCTGCCAAATAGTTTGAATGTTAGAACAAAGACAGCAAAGTCTGATTTTCACAACTAATGGCAGGAAATTATAGTTCAATTTCTCTTGCCAGAAGGAAAACTATCTTTGACCTGCCTATTTATTGCAAAATTAAGATAAAGGATTGGGATTGGTCATATTAACTTGTACTTCATTCCTATTCATAAGAGGCATACCTAGCGATACCGAAAAGTAAGCTCAATTTGTGCAGGAAAGCAAAAAGAAACAAAGGATTTTCCTAATGCCAAAGCATTATTTTAGAGCTCTTATCCCTGCTCTTCACGTGTGTGCTTAATTGTGTTAAGAGTTAGTGAATCAATTTTGGGCTTGTTTACTCCTGGAACTGTGGGAGGGAAACAGTACTCTGGAAATATTCCAGGAACAAGGAGTTGAGAAAGGGAGCAAGAAACTACATGTTTCAGTCATTTCCTAACAGCAGGAGGTCTCACATGAGCCTGAGAGGCTCACAGCTGCTAAAATGCATATGCATTAGCAAAAAGCAAAAGGAAGAATAACGGTGTTCACACAAAGTTTATTTCTCTGAAGTAAGTTTCCCTCAGAATAGGAAAACAACTTGCTGAAGCACCAAGTAACTGGACATTTTGCTTTGGTTTTAATATTTTTTCTTCAAAGTTGGTAATAAAAATCAACTACTTATTACACACTCCAAAATTTATCTCTAAGAACCATTGTGAAAAATTGCTTACTGAACTATAAAAACAAATTTAAGAAAATGATATCTACACAGCACTTGAAGTGACAAAAGAAATGTTCAGAATTCTGCTATGAATTTTGCATACTGGGCCACAGAGTGGCAGCTTTTCTTACAGATGTTACCTTTACCATAAACCATCCAGCAGGACAGCACTTATGCAGGGACTGCCAAAATGCACTGCAAGACTTTGGATTAGTTTTCTAATAGCTTTTGGATTGCATCTTCTCCCCTCATCCCTGATAAGATTTTTTTCAATAGTGGAAAACAGCATTTTGGCAGGGAGCTGGGAACAAATCTTGAACCTTCACACCAAGCATTTTCTGATGCTTATTAAGAAATGATTACTTTACTGTCCTGCCATAGCATCAAAATAGTGTTGTTGAACTATTTTCCACATCGCACGAAACAGATTAGTACTTAGGTATTTCCCATCGCTGTCTAGAAGTTTATGCAACCCCTACATGATTAATATTAGAAACCTTTGGTCAACACTTCAGCATTCTCTTTAGAGTCTTTACTTGCAGTCCAGAATTTTTAACCGATTGAGAAGATAAGATTTGCGAGAGATTCCCTCCACACAGAGAAAAAAAAGTTTTACCTTAAAGGTAAATTACACTAGTAGCATCTTACTGCCCTACACAAATGGGAAACCCACACATCGTAAAACAGCTAGAGAATGTCAAACTGGCTTGTGTGAATCTGGTACCATGGAACACAAGGAGAGACTACAGCAGTTAAGGTTGCTCATGTTAAAGGCTAACTGAACAATTGACAAAAACTCCTCCACTTAAAAATGGAAGAACCATCACAGAGAAGAAACACTTTGAAACTACAGAAATATCCCAGCTACACTAAACAAACAGAATTTTTCATTTGTGGAAAGAGTAGCATTGTCACATGTATAAGTGGAGTTGTAGCAGATTAAGTGACCAAGTACCAACCTTTTCAGGTTCTGTGCAGATGTTTTTCTCCAGGCCCTCATTTAATGAGTGATCTGCTAAACTGATTAAGTACTCTTTAACTTCTTTTTTGTCTGGGAATAGAATATTTCCAGGACTAGAAATTCCACTGTCTTCCTGACCGCCATTGCTGGAAAGCATACTTGCTCTGTCCGATTCTAAAGCAACAAGTGTATGCTCTTCCACAGGAGGTTTCTGAGAGTCTTCACTTCGGTTGCCTGTTACATTTTTTACTTCTAGTGTCTCCAACGAGGGACAGAAGACAGGATTTTCTGGCTGGTTATCAGACAGCGCTACACCCAGTGGGCAACAGTGACTATCTGAAATGATTACATGATCTTCCTTGTCTGTCATCGTAATGAGAAGTTGACTGCAATGATTGCACCTCTCTGGGATAGGCTTCATTTCCTGCACAGGGAGACATTGTACCAGAGCCATGCTGTGGTAGGCTCCACATGCAATCTGGAGCACAACACGTCCTGCCAGGTGCTCTACCTTCTGTGGCTTTGTCACTGGGAAAGTTGTTGTTATGAGACCAAGCTGGCAGCCACTCCCCCAGGCCCATATCTCTCTGCTTAGCGATAGCGCCAGCGTGTGTTCCTCTCCACATGCCAGCTGCAAAATCCTTACTGATAACAGAGGACTGGTTTCAGAATCAGAAATGCTGATGGGCTGTGGCTCTGGCACACATGGCTGATTAGCAACTGCACACTGACCAGCAGAATTGTTCCCCCACATATACACCACACCACTTTCTGTCACGGCTCCGTTATGGAAGCTGCCAGCTGCCACTGTAATAACATGATGCCCAAGTAACGTCTTTTCTAAAATAGGACTATTAAGACATGACTCCTCTGGTCCTGATCTCCAAGGCAGTTTTCCAAAACTGTAGACCTCTCCACCTGGGGAAAAAAAAACAAAACAAAACCAAAACCCCAGTATGAGTCTAATGAAATTAGACAAAAATTTGAAGAGGGATTCAGATAAACACATACCGATTTTCAGTTTACTCCAGGCTTAGCAAAACTATGGCTATAGATACACGAAGACTACTGGTTACCCTCTGCTACTGCTGTTAAATTCTATACCTCATGCTAACGTTCCCCTGTGCATGCATGCACTGTCGCACTAAGTAACGCTTTTCTGCTAAAAGTTCTACTATGCTCAAGTGTATTTATTAGTCCTTTCTATTTTAAGAACATACAACATATTAAGGACATGCAACCATGCTTAAAGAGTGTGACTAAATACACTCTTTGTCTTTCCATATAGAGATACAGCATCAAACTGGTCTGTTTGCCACTTCACAGTAAAACAGGACTGCCCTACCAGGTGGAAAGTGAGAGGGGTGGGTAAATGTATCTTGTCATTGGTTTGTTGTTGTTCTGCAGCCTCTCCAAAATTTCATTACCTTTACCTGAAAAGACTGCAGCAATGCCAGGTGAAGTTACTTTGCTAGTTCTAAAGAAAAGCAGAAATCTATCTTTTAAAATGAACAGTTGTTTTCACAGTGATCTGAAAATGGTAAATCATACCCACAAACAATGTGCTTCAGGGGCAACAACACACATGCAGCAAGTCCTTTTAATTATGAAAGAAACATGTCCAAAAAATCCCAATCATTGGAGCTCCATAACTCAAATAGGTTAGAGGTGCTTATATTAGGCTCACCAAGAACCTGGAATCTTTCCTTCAAAAACATCAGAGAAAAATCAAAGAAGCAACTTCCAGCTTAGTCTTCACAACTGTATGCCAATTAATCAGTACAAGTAAAGACCAAGCTACACAAACACTTAAAGGGATTGGCTTTTAGAAATACTCTGTTTCACAGCACCAAACTGCTCACAAACCCAGACTCACTCCAATGCATCTATTAACTACACATTTTTCCAGAAGCACACAGAAACCAAATTCTTGCACATCAAGAGAACCTCTTGCTGTACTGTCTTTTTTGAGTGAAAGACATCACAAGAAATGTCATTTTGAGTTAATACAGTTCAGATTACATTACCATCTTTAAACGGGAAATACAGAACCATTGTTAAAAGACAGAATACACTATGTATGTAATTTCTATTCCAACACAGTTTTAAATAACTTACAACTAAGAAGGAAATACTGGCAAAGTTAAAAATCTGTTTAGAAGTTGTGTATGAGCCATAGAATGAAAAAAAAAAGTAAAATAAGAAAACTTGACAATAACTAACACTTGTTATTGGTTCAAATCTTTACAATTAAGATGTTTATTTATTACCTTCTGTTAGAAGTAACCCATGATGTATTCCAAGGGCTGCCTGTAATACAGTCTTTCCACTGAGGCCTGGAAGCCTTTCCGGAGTTACAGAGCAGGAACCAGCCTTCCAAACATAGACCAGGCCTCTTTCTTTGGCTCCTTCTGCCTCTTCTGAGCTACAAAAAGATTGGAGGAAATAGAGAATCAGCTTGAAGTTTTCTGTAGTTCAGTAATGCACTGTTTGCTTTTCACACATGTAGGAAAGACTTACTAGTTCAGGCATTAGTTTTAATTTCACAAAGTCAACATATCTCATTTACAGTTTAATAGAATTAGAATCTTAGAATCATCTAGGTTGGAAGGGACCTTTCAAATCGAGCCCAACCATCAACCTAACTCTTACAAAACCCATCACTAAAAACCATGACCCTCAGCACCACCATCACCATTTTTAGTTCTCTAGAGTCAAGTGGGGGATGCTGCTCTGCTGAGCTTGCTCTGAGCATCATGCCTCCAGATCCTTCAATCCCCCCTACTGCTGGGCAGGAAGAGCTGCTGTCACTCTGCATGTGTTCAGGTCTCCTCTCTTGATGGCCACAGAGAAAGTTGATCAGCTGAAGCCTGCTAAGATGGAGCTGACCCTTAGCTCAGGCAGCCCAGGCTTCTGCTTTTAGATCCAAGACTCTGTCCCTAAAGCCATCCAACCCAGCAGTGATTCTTCTGCTTGCACAGAAGCAAATTCATAAGTTGTACCCTTCCTGGCTGACTGAAGCTCCTGGGCTGGCATGAGCTCTGCTACTTACAGAACTAACTGGGGCCATACCACCTCTTCCTCCTGACCAGCCTGGTCTGCAAGGAGACACACGGCAAGGAGTGATGTGTAGTGATCCCTTCTCTCTGGTGACCATCCACCCAGTCCCCAGCTCCTGCAGGAAGGCAGCGCCCTGCAAGCAGCAGGTAGGGAGGAGATGATCCCCTTCCCAGTGGGTGCTGCTGTGCAGAGATGTAAAGTTCCGACAAGGCAGGTGCAGGGAAAGGGAGGTGTCTTTTTTCTCTTGGTTGCGTTGTTCATTGTTTAGGTAACAGGTAGAAAAAAATCTTTGCTGGCTATGTTAAGGAGTTATTGTTTAGTTGAGGGCTTATTTGTTCTTTCAGGGAAGAAGATTGTGTTTGCCTTCAGCTGGGGGGAATACTGTGCAACAGCAGTTCATCTTAATTAGTTGCTCGCTCTTTACCTTGGCCTTCTTTAACCAGAGAAGAAATTTCTGAAAGAAGAATTTTAAAAAGAATGGGAGGAAAAAAAAAAGCCAAAACAAAGGCTAATAATCTTAATGTACATGTTATCTAAATGAAAAACAAGTATCTTCTACTTGAAATCACTAGCTTTCTTTTTCATCTGTACTTTACTGCCAAAAAAGCAGCTGATCTTGTCATTAGTAAGTGTGGAGACACATTTAACAAAACACCACAAAGCCTTTATATTAGATATTGTATTTGTTGCTCACAGCAAAGACATCAAATTAATCCACAATTCTGCCATTATATGCTGAGTGAGCTTGTGGCAACAGTTCTACTCACACATAAGCAACTCTGTTTCTATCTGAACAGTGATAGTTATAATGTTAACTCTTCCTGTGTTAGCAGAAGGCACATTTCTGGTTTATTAAGTTTTATTTGTGTTTTGTATTATTCAGCTTTTGGAAACCAAAATGCAGGAAAAAACAGCCTTATAACCATGTTTTTATCAGTTACACAGAACACCAAGTATGCTGGAAATAGACAAACATCTCAACATTTGCTTTAAAGGTAATTAAGCAAAGGATGTTTTGCCTGCAGATTTTACTACAAACCAACTTCTCGCATTCACAGTGTCTTCAAAACATTATACCCATAAGAGGTCACCTTTTATACTTTCACTTCTACCTTTAGGGAGAAAAATGAGTGTTTGGGTGTGTTATTTTTCCCACTTTCAATTCTTAATAAGTTTCTTCGATTCAAATGAGCCAGTCATTCAAATCAACTGAACAAAGGAAAAATAAAGAATTCCTCAGAACTTTGACAAGCAGTTTTAACAGTTTGTGGAATCAGTTGATTGAAACAAACACAAAAAGTAATTTCAAACATCAGTACAGACTGACAGCATTTCAAATTAAGAGATACCTTTAAATTAACATAAAACTCTATATCGAATAGACTGCTATCCACCCTGCAGGAAAAGTAGGTTAAGCTCATTTCCCACCAATCAAGTAATTTACTCCCCACATAAATCAGTTCTTGCAGCTTTGCATGAACCTGTGAAGTTAAATATATAAGGCAGCAGGAAGAGCTTTGATGAAATAGCAATCTTTGTCTAGAAGAAAGGGCATAAACCCCCAAATGTATTCCAACACCAAATTAGACCCAGAAAAAGCTAGTCTGATGGGCTGCATAGTGGACAACTTATGCAAGTAACACATTCAAAAGCCATAAGGCCCTATTCATGCAGACTGATGATTTTTTAAGCTAAAAAATTTTGTTAGTTGTGGTACACAGGACAAACAATACTTTTGCAGAATCTGCCTTCAAAACATGCAAAATGAGAATAACTAAGTGATATAATTATGTCTCTCTCAGCTCCTGTACCCATCCCCAATCTCTCTCTTCCCACACAACAGAAAAAAAGAAAAGCAACAAGATGACAGTAAAGAACTCTTGTAAAATTCACAGAAATAACTTAATCCAAACAACATACATAGTATTAAAAAAGCATAGTCAGTCTTGCATTTTAAATACAAAGAACTTGCATTTAGAATAGAACTAAATTAAAAATGAACCAATCGAGTTGGTTCCTATGGGCCAGGAAGAAAAAAATTCAGAAAAATACAAGATCATAGGTAGGACACTTAGCTAAAATCAAAATACAGATTCTACTCAGATGGGTAAAGCACACCAAAGAACACAACGTAATAGCATTGAGAGTTTTTATCAACATAACGTGCATTAAGTTCAAAACTTAATAAGACTGCAGAGAACAGTGTCCAGGATTTATTTCAAGACACTAATTTTACATCCCCAAAACGTCTGACATTTGTCAGGTATCTTCGTGGAAGAAAAAAGGAGCAAAAGCATAGTCCGCTGCAGGGCTACTGGTCCAGAACCAAAATTCACAGATGCAGGCAACAGATATGACTTCCTGTTTACCCGAGAACATTACTTTCGATTTTCCAGCCTGTAGCTATCTCTTCACAAGTTTCAACAATCAACTTAAGAACAAAGTTGCTGTTGTAATAAGTTGAGTGTTCCAGACAAATGAAACTCAAGCTAAGTTACTCCTCTTCTTCCCTTTAGTTTAAGTTACATAAAGATTACGCTGACACTACTTAATCATCTCACAGGCTGATCATGAGCTGGCATATTTCAGGGAGCCTCTGTGGCTTCACCTAGCTGCTCATTCTCACCTTCTTTCCTGTAATTCCATCTGTCAGTGGCAGCACTCCATCACCAAATCATTCCTCTTTCAAAAGGAACAATATAATTTCCACAAACTGTAAAACATAAAAGACAGCCACTTAATTGCAAATAATGTTAAACCTTAGTAAATGAAAACATGCAACTAATAAACAAGAAGCAAAGCTTTAGATCTCATGCTAAATAAGCAAGCAGTTCCACAACAATAGGATAGTTGAAATATTTAGTTCGCTCACACTGAGTTGGCAAACAAAAGCTAAACAGCCAGACTTGCCCTACCTACTCATCTCACAATAGGTCTATTGTAAGGACAAACTGAACAAAACCTAGTTCAAAGGTAAAAATTAACATAAATCTCTCTATGTAATTCTCAGTATACCACTCAAGAAACATCAAAGCAGGATAAGTGATCCATTGTCAGTCTAATATAAGATAGAATTCTATGCTCAAGTTAAATATAGAAGGTAAACAGATTTGTATAAGCAGAAAATGAATAAGGGTTGAATTTATAACTGGATTCCTGAATCAAAGCACTTATTACCATTAAAAAGTACAGTTCTATTAAAGCTTGTACAGAAATGCAAAAAGCCAATTAAGAGTTCAAAACATTTCTTGATGCAAACTGGTGGCAGAGTATCTACGGAGATATGATAAGACCACAGAAGCCCAGGAGAAAAGAATGGCTACTCTATTTATGCTTTTATCCTTTCAGATTTGAATTTTCAAGTTCACCCTCACACCTTTCCATCTTCATGAACATACCTTTGTATCACTTTTCTCGTAATAAAACAAAACTACATTTAATCTTGGTTTCTTATAATCTATTTGTTTTTTTACTATTGAAAGAATTCTAATTTTCCTTGACCTACTGCCTTACTAAACAAAGTATTAAAAACGTCAGTTGCTTCAATGTATGCATGTAATCAAATAAAATAAGTTTAACGTATAAATTCTTTAGACCCTTCTGCTTTATTATAGTTGCTGTCCAATATCCACTATAAAAAAAAAACCCAAAAATAAGTTACTTAAGACAATACATCTCTAAGAAAGTATCCGGAATAAGCAGTCTGAAACTCCTATATACCGAAAATAGAAATAAAATATGACCAGTCTTGATTACAAAAGACAATATATGCAAACCTGTAAATTGCATACAGAAGTTTCAATTCACACAGTGAATGATCAAGTTGATAACAACCAACACAAATTCCAACATTTTCACTAAATTGCTCTAAATAATGAAGAGACCTTTATAGATGGAAACACCACCACATCATACCAAATGTTTCCAGTTTTCCAAATACAGGACACTAAAAATAGTCATTTGGTTTCAGGGTTGGTAAAGAGCTTATCACAAAAAGGAGCCACAAAACCACAAAACCTAATTAATATGATAGAATACTATTGTGATAAGTCATACGCACCTCACTCAAAAAAAAATTTTAAAAAAATCAGAACATACTTTCTAGGAATACACACTAAGCCGCACCTGTCACCAGAATGATACTGCTTTGAAGACATTCCTGTCATATTCCTCAACTAAAAAAAGAAAAAAAAACAAAACACCACAAACACCCGCCCCCGCCCCCCAACTTTAAAAGTTACCTTTTAAAATATTAACAGAGAAAGTCTCACAAATATAAGGAAACTGCCATGCAGCACTTCAGTAACAGAGGTGCAGATGAAACATCAAAAGAAAATAGAAGTGTATTTTTGGAACTTCTAACTTTGTGATGTGTTTCTGCTCAAAGTATGTTTGGGGTTTTCTTTAGCCTACTCAAAGCCACCTAAACCCTACAGGTCCTTTTCTTGAAAATGTTGGCTCTTCTCTGTGAAGAAATATAGCTTCAAATATAATTATCTAATGGATTGGTGAATCAGATGGAGAGAAGGGAACTTTGACAGAGCCAAAGTATCAAACAATAATAAATCATTTACACTGTATACACTTACTCAAGATCAGGGAAGCGAGACTGAAATTCTTGGCTTCTATAATTAAGGGATTTTTTTAAAAAAAATATTTTTATTTATTTAAGGGCTCAAAGAATTTCTTTCACCTTTGTGAGCTTCAACTGCACAAAAATGTACTGTAATTTCCAAGGAAACTTCTGATTATAACAAAGCAACGTTAAAGCCAGGCACCTGATAAGCTGCTCTGCAAGATCTCCCTTGAAGGCCCAACTGAAAAGTTATTTGTGTAATTATTAAGAAATCTGCAATACTGGTGGACTAGAAATTAAAAGAATGATAAGATGTTGGTGACAATTTTTTTTCTTTACAAAAAAATCACACATTTGCACTGCTAAGCATTTATGCTTATTAGGGAAAATGACATTCTTTTGAAAAATGAGACATCTTTAAGACATTTAAAAATAATTTCACAGAATCTTCATGGCTGGAAGGGACCTCTGAGATTATTGAGTCCAACCATACACACACACACCAAAAAAAAAAACCAACAAAAAAACCCCAACCCACAACAAAAAAAAAAAAACCACAAAACAAATCACCCAGCCCAACAATCTCAGGCACTACAGCATGCCCTGAAGTGCCATGTCTACACATTTCTTGAATACCTCCAGGGCTGGTGTCTCCACCACCTCCCTGGGCAGGCCGTTCCAGTGCCTGACCACCCTCTCAGTAAACTGATTCTTCCTAATACCTAATCTAAACCTCCCCTGCCTCAACTTCACACCATTTCCTCTGGTCCTGTCATTATTCACTTGGGAGAAGAGGCCAACAGCCATCTTTCTACAACCTCCTTTCATGTAGCTGTAAAGGGCAATGAGGTCTCCCCTCAGTCCCCTCTTCCCCAGACTAAACATGCCCAGTTCCCTCAGTCTCTCTTCATATTATTTGTTGTCCTCACCAGCTCGGTGGCTCTTCTCTGGACATGTTCTAGCACTTGAGTGTCCTTCTTGTAGTGAGGGGTCCAGAACTGAACACAGTACACAGGGTTAGACCTCACCAGTGCCAAGTACAGAGGCACCATCACTTCCCTATTCCTGCTGGCCACACTATTCCTGATACAAGCTGTTGGCCTTCTTGGCCATCTGGGCACACTTCTGGCTGACGTTAAGCTGTCCACCAACAACCCCAGGTCTTCTGCTTCCAGGCAGCTTTCCTGAGCATGTAGCATTGCCTGCGATTGTTGTGATCGAAATCCAGGACCTGGCACTTGGCCTTATTAAACCTCATCCCATTGGCCCTGGCCCATTGATCCAACCTTTTCAGGTCCCTCTGTAAATCCTTCCTACCTACCCTCAAGCAGATCAACACTCCCACCTAGTTTAGTGTCATCTGCAAACTCACTGAGGGTGCACTCAATCCCCTTATCCAGATCATCAACAAAGATATTACATAATACTGGCCCCAGAACTGAGCCCCGAGGGACACCACTTGTGACCAGACACCAACTGGATTTCACCCCACTAATCACAACTCTCTGGGCACGGTCATCCAGCCAGTTTTTTACCCAGTGAAGAGCACAGTTGTCTATGCCATGATTTGCCAGCTTCTCCAGGAAAATGCCATGAGGAACAGTGTTAAAGGCCTTACCGAAGTCCAGGTAAACAACAATTTGCAAGTTTTCATTCCCTCCTGGGGCAGCACAGTATTATTCCCATTTCACAGCTAATACAAAACAAGTAATTTGGTCACAGATAGAAACTAAGCACTTAGAAAGTCTCTTTGTCCCACGAAGAATATAGACTTTTCCTTGCCAATCTTCACCTAATTTCACATTTATATAACATTACACTGTAGCATTACATATATGTTATTTCTTTTCTTTTCCACTAAGATTACCTGAATTGGTTTTAGGTTTAATGTTCACAGAAGTGAACAGCCAGGCACAACACATCATTCTCATGGTATGGATGATCAGTATGATACCAACACCTACACTGCACTTACCTTTTTACAACCATACATTTACTTTCTACATTTTTGCTTCAACACTCCAAGAGGAAAAAAAAGCAGAGTGCCAAATAGTGCCAAATTATGAAATGGATTTGTGTTACAGACAGATGGTCACTAGCATAACACTGACGTCATGCTTTCCACTCCAGGAGTGGAATGCTAATTAAAATTCTCCAGAAATCAAGCACTACCACACCATAATAACTGCTACAGAAAGGAATGTAATTGCTGTGGAGTAAACATTACTCTTATTACTATGGGACTGCATCCTTCACTGGACATTGATCACCCAGTAATAAGCATCATAGGTATAAAAGTAATTGTATATTCAATACTGAACAGAAACAACTGGTATGACCCTGACTTTCAGAAATACAAGAACTCCCATCAGCCTCACATGCTTATTTATCTACCACAGTTAATAAATACTAAAAATACTCACATAACTTTCAGACACATTTACTTACATATTTACAAACACATTTTTAACAAATTTGTTGTACCACATTTAGCCACCACTCGTACTACCAAGACTCCAAGTATGTTATTCAAAATTATCTTCTCAGCTTCTAAAGGAGGTTGCCTCCAAGATTCCCAATTCAAACCTGAGTTGTCAACATTGGTCTTCTGTATATATATATCATAATTTATTATTGCTAACTGTGGTTCACGGAGTGTGTTACTAGCCCAAGGAGCCCTTGTGTCGTGGTCAGCACTGACTAGGTACAACTACAGTTTTTCTCATCGTGTGATTAAGATCTGCCCAGAGCAAAACAAAACAACTTCCTACTAAAAGCAGCAGTCCCTTCAGGTGAGGGCTCAAAGCTTTTAATACCAGTGAATGAGTGATGGTAGCAAACAAGGTATAACAGCAAAGGAGTCAAGAAAAAAAAAAAAAAAACAAAACACAACAAAAGGAACTAGTGCCACCTAAAAGAATACAGCTGAAAACTAGCTGTTATAGCACATAATGAATAATTTAAAATTTATCAAACTCATAAGAGATTAAAAAAATTCTGAATATCCCTTCCTCCTCTTCTTTTGAAATTATACCTTCTCAATGTAGCTCATGTTCAGGTGCTTCACCTTCTGAAAACAGTTAACTCCACAAAAACTGACAGATGGCAAGTATAGCTTTTATAAGTTGCTGCATTACAACAGCAATGGCAAACTCCTGACACCAGAGATCAGCTGCCCATCACATACAACTACTCCAGTTGCTCCCTGGCATCTCACCAAAATATTTTTGTGGTGGAAGAGGAAGTCCATGACAGTGACAGCATGCTACGTCACCTGTAAACAACACTGGAACCACGCTACGATCATTGCTCAATAGACTCTGAAATTTGAAACAGCATTTACTCTCGAGCAACCAAGTCATGCAAAGAGAAAGGACTTTGAAATGAAAGTCGAAGAAGGCAAAGGGCAGTCTACTTAAAGCTTAGGTGGTCTTTTCCCATCAAAAGGGAATATTCCTTTAGGAATCCTCAGAAAGAAATCTCTACATCTCCACTCTACCAACCACTCAGAGGGCGAGAAGACTCGGTGAGCCAGCATCTTCAGCCAGAGCTGCTCTTTATCCTCTCCTGCAGCTTCTAGAGCCCAGACCCCGGGTAAGAAGGGGCCTGTTCCCTGATGACCCCAACGGCACACCTTCTCCCGCCCTAAGGCTCAGGCGTGGGAAGCGCAGGGAGCGCAGCGGGCCGGCCCGGGGCGCTCCGGCCAACCAGGTTCCCGCCACAGCGCTACGCTCTCCGTTCCCCCTCAGGGCAGGGCAGTCATTTTCCCCGCTGCTCCCCACAACCCCCCTCAAACTTTCCCCACCTGTTGCCCTGCCCTGCCGAGGCGGCTCCTAGCAGAAAGGCCCGAGGGGAGAGACGCCCCAGGCAAGAGGGGGAGGGGGCAACTGCGAGCGGCCGTTAGCGGGCTGAGGGAGCGCGCGGGTGACTAACGGCTGCACGGGGGTCGGCAGAGGGGAGGTAACGTCCCACACACGCACCCCCGGCGCGGGCGGGCG
>VXBW01004283.1:291842-309015 GCA_013400375.1 Thinocorus orbignyianus
CCCGCCGCCGGCTCGCGCACGCGCGCGGGGGCGTCAGGTAAAGAGGCCGCTGCCCCGAGCAGGGCGGGGTCAGGGCTCGCGGCGACGGGTCCCTGCGCGGGACAAAAGAGCGTGAGAGCCGCCTGTGGGGAGCCGAGCGTCCCGGTCTCCCCCGGCCCACAACGGCGACCGAAAGGGCCCTCCTCCTGCGTGGGTCTTCCCGGGGCTTTGAGGACAGTGCAGGGCAGAGGGTGAAGTTGGTTGTGCTGTGGCGGTGCTGGCAGCGAGAGCGCGGGAAAGGCACCTGAAGATGGATTTTAAAATATTACGAGGCACAAATAACGAAAGAGGCTGTGACCGGTAACTGGCAGTAATCCTCGGCCGGCCTCTCCCGCCCCACAAACCCTCCGCCGTTGGCTGCTGCTGCTTTTGACGGGAGCGCCACGGTTTTCTGAGAGGCTGAATCTAGAGTTTCCCCACAGGACACGCGTTTCCCTGCGCTAAATTTAGATCGAGGGAGATGTGTGTCGCAAATAGCAAATGGCACACACACAGTTTATGTGTGTTTTTCATACATGCATAAATAAAGTACATTTAAATTAAATGCATAATTCTCTCTCTATAGACACTACATTTACATTTTCACTTGAACAAGGTTTGCAAAAGGCACCTTCTAGGTTACATCAGCAACAAGTGGACTATTTCTCACATTGCCTGGAGCTTTCCTTTAAAAACTCCGTTTCTGGAAACAGGTGTAGGCTCTCCTTTATAAGCTCCTACATTTTCTAAGGATAAGTATTAAATATTGTGATTACAGCATTTCCTCTGCTAACGGAAATGAATACTCCATTTTTTTTTTCAATTATTTTTTTCAATTAGCGTGCTTTCTTCATACACCAGCTCTCGCTACCTAGCAAAAGCTGGATGATTTTTCTTCATAACAGGGTAACTCCCTCCTACTCCCTGACATAGAATGGACCGAAGAGAATAATCTTCATATGAATTAAAACCTATAATTTTGTCTGCTTCTTACACATTTATCTTTCCATTCCTTTAAAGTGCAAGTAATATGTATGCTTAAATACATTCTAAAAATCCATTTGTATAAATATGCTAATAACAATGAAAAATATTTTCCAGAATAAGAAACTTTGTACAGATGTGCAAATGATGCTTGCATAACCAGGTTATTACTGAGCACATTGCGTCTAGACAACCCTTCTCATGCCTGGACAGCACATCCAAATTCCTGCTGTATTCTGCTGGCTCAAAGAATGCGAGGAAAATAAATAGAAGACTGAAGTCCACAGTGATAGATATTTAGCAAATTGTGGCTAACTGGGGACTGCAACAGAAAATCATGAGAAAAATGGAGCCTTCCAGGTGTGTTAGCTCCTTCTTGCTGCACAAAGTCTGCATAATTTGCTTTCAATGAGACACAGAAATTGTTCCTGCCTTCCCAGTACATTTTTGCCGTGAAGTCTTTTTGTCAAGGAAAGAGCATTATTCTTAGATACCAAATAGCGGTGCAAGAGGAATATTTCACATCATGCATTCTAGTGAAAACTGAAGGACTTCAGGGGTCAGCATAAACACTCCGCAGGGCAACACTTGCTCCCTCACCCCAGCATTTTTCTCAGCCCTTTCACCGTTACAGTAGTGTGAGGTGGGTGTCAGTCCTAGGAAACTGCACAGTGAGTCCCGCTCGTGGAGGACTGAAGGAAAGGGACTTTTACCTTTTCACATCCAGCCTAAGTCCACTGCCTATTGCCTACTCCATACATAATTGATAAAATCTACTTTGGATTGCATTCATCAGGTGGCTCTGGCTATTTTGACCCATGGACAAGACTATTTCCTGTCAGCTACAACTCATCACTTGGAGAAGTGATCCAATGGGATGGACAGCTCCCTGTGCCAATATTGCCTCAGCATCCTGGCTAAGAATGTGAACGCTGAAGCAAGGAGTGTCAGCGTATAGCAGAAAACACGACTCAGCCACGCTGCTCAGACAGCTCAACTATCCTAACGGCATATAGGACAGTAACTGTTACAGGTATGAAGGGAAGTGGAGGCCTGTTCCTGTATGAAACCTGTCACTTCATTACCTAACATATTACACCAAGCGTTGCTTAGCTGAAATAAATTTGTACAAGCAGAAAGTTTGGATTTATTGCTTAATTCTCCATCTATAGGTATGAAAAAATGTTGGCTGTTTTTGAGGGCACGTGCCAAATGAGCTGAAATCAATGGAGCTGCTCCAGGGGTGAATTTGGATCACTGCATGTTGGACTTTCAAAGAAAAACTGCAGAAATCACAAGACTGCTTAAGGCAGAGACCTCATGCAAGTCACATGAACTGTAACTACAGACAGAGGAATGAGGAGGAGCAAAGGAGAAAAGAAGGGATAGATTTTAATTGAAACAGGGCAACATGGGAGACGTGTTGTGTGTAAGTGCTGTCAGACCAGGATGCTGCAGCTGCTGTTCAGAGAGAAGGGGCTCCCAACAAACCCAAGGCCTTCAGCACACGGAAGCAGCGTCTAGAGCCGAGGTATTTAATATCACAGTGTGATACTTCTGAATTGAGACCGGTTAAGCCTGGGTTCTTCCACTTGTGGGAGTGCAGAACATTCACATTTGCTTCTAACCAGACAGCATCAGACTTGTGCAGCTACTGAAAGAGAGCTCCATGCCTTAGATGACAATAAATGCCTTTGACGTGATGAACGGGGAGAAGATCGCACGTTAGCAAGCTTGGTGTCGATGAGGGATTGTAAAACAGGGAGGGAGCCAACAACCTACAGTTCTGGAGGAGTCAGCATGCCATGGATTGCAAATCCTGTTGTATTTGAGTCAAACGATAATGCAGGCACCCATCCAATGTAGCTGCTCAGGAGGAGCCTGCAGGCTGCTTGCCACTCATTACTACTATTTTTATAGTTTATGGCACTGTTATGCTCTCTAGGCCAAATTAACAGGCTGTGTAAATTATTCAATGGTGAGGAAGGGGAGGGCCAAGGGGTTAAGGAGGAGAAGACATAAATTTAAACTTCCTGAAATTTCACTCCTGCATTCGGTCCCTGCCCTAACGGATTGCTATCTGGAGACAAATGCATCAAGAGTAAGAAAGAATGACGTGCATTTAGAATGATACTGGTAGAAGCGTCCTCTGCAGTTAAGGCAGCTTTATCTTTATATGTTCTCAGCGAGCGCTACCATTTACTAAGAATGGAACATAAAGATAGTTGCTCCCCTTGCAAACAGAGCTGAGAAACTGTACTGGGAATCTGTGACTGGTGGGGAGCGAGATGAAAATGATGTGAAGTGCTCAAAGCCAGTGCAGTCAAGGAGAAAGGAAAGAATCACATCAGTAAAATGGTGGCTTGCCAGTGATACAGTTTGTCTTCTTTTCCTGTGCCAGCTGTCAGATGTAACCAGTATCCCTTCCTCTACCCTCACTGCAGCCCCCATGGCTCCACACCCTTCAGAGTTGGAGAGGCAGGAGCCAGAGGCCTTGGAGTTATGCTGATCCTTTGCAGGAGCAGGATGCTATGGAAAGGTTCAAATGGGTGAGTGTGCAGAAGCCATAGAGCCAGACAGGAGATGTTTCGTCCTATGATTATTGCAGCCATGAAAATGTATTTAATTACTCAATGACGTGCTAGTAGCTTCTTGTTCTAGCCAGCAATCTAAAATACATACAAATTTCTTCATGAAGCAGAGACAAGGCATCGCGTTTGGAGCTGCCACATCCTATGTACATCTAGAGAAGCTGCGTGAAGGATCCTGTGCAACTGTGTACAAGGGAATCAGCAGGTGAGCAAAAACCATTGATTCCCTTATTGTCTTCACAGTGCCTGTTGAAAACACCCCTTAAGGGAATCTGTAAGAATGAGCTAGAAGCTGGACAATTCAGAGTACTTACTAGAAGATTAAGGCAAATCGAAAGCCCAGATTTGCCTTTAGTTAGGATATTAGCAAAGCTCCATCACAGTTTTTCAGGGAACTCCTCCACTACAGCTATGGAGGCTCCACAAAAACACTTGGCTCTGCAGCAGCACCCCAGGAGACTGTCTGGCTGCACCAGGGAGGGAGGAAGTGTTTTCTTTGGAATGAAGGATTGCTACATGATGGAAAAAATTGGAGATGAGGCCATGCTGCCATCCCATGGGGGCAGGAAAGATGTGAGGGCAAAATGCCCTTTCACATAGCATGCCCAAAGCCATGCTATTGCCATACCTGGTGAGCGGAACAGTGCTACTGTAGCCAGGCAGGCTGGCTCCTGTTTCACTGCTAATGAAGACAAGGTGGGGGTGGTTTGCAATTCCTTTCTGAGTGTGGCTTGGGTGGGGGAGTGAGCCCTAGAAATTTTGCTTGGGTAAGTGTGGAGCACCCCAGGAGACTGTTAATGTTGTCATGCTGGGCACTGAGGTGCTTCATGCGACCTTCCACTCTGACCTGACAGGATCAATGGCCAATTGGTGGCACTGAAAGTGATCAGGCTGGAGGCACAGGAGGGAGTGCCCTTTACAGCCATTCGGGAAGGTAAGACATAATGAGCTTCTTCAAACATTGGTGAAGAGCAAGGGACATCATTCTTGAAAAGCATTTGTTTAAACCTGAAAAAGCTCCATGTGATGTCTTCCTAAGTCCTTTCTTGCTTGCTTAATGTGCCAGCTGTCCTTCTCCCAAAACTCTTGGTTTCCTTATCCCTGCATGAAGTCTTTGTGCAGGTCTGGGCGAGCATCTGATGGATGGAGGGGGAACCTCATGACAGATACATCCAAGCTTGTGAGAAGGACAGTGCTGGCTGCAGCCAGAGAATGTCCTTTCTAGTGGGCTCTCTTACAATTCTGCCTGCTACCAGCTCTGTGGTTGCTTTCTCACTCCCATTTCTATACACTACCACTGAACAGCAGGTTTTGCTGATGTTGCATTGGGCAGTTGTGGACTGGAAGTGCCCTTTGCACTAGGGTCTCTGCTTGCTTATACCACAAACCGTGCCACTTTCCTGTGTGATGGCAGCTGATACCTGGACTATCACATATCCCAGCCTGAAAAGAAACACTTTCAATGAAACTGGTGTTTAATAACATCTCTCATTGCAGCCCGGTGAGAAATTCTTTCTATTGGTCGACTTTGTAGAGCACTGGGCAAAATGTCTGCAGCTTTCTCAGTTTCTTTGAGAAAGAAATGCTTTTATTTAAGTGCTTGATTTTGGCTGAATGTATTTATATGTCCCTACAGACTAAGTTCACAAACTGCCTGGTTGATTAAGGCTTCTATTTTTGTCTGCTCTACAATCCCAAGGGGTTCATAATCTGGTTTCTTCCTTACACAGAAATATGCAACCTTTGTGCCAGTCTGTTGTCTAGAATTAGTGACAGCTATCAGTGTAAGAGGTCATATATATTTTGCTTTCTACTTCTCACTGTAGTTCAAAACTAGGGTTGATTTTATCACCACGGGGATGAAGTGTCAGGGACCAGATGTGCCAGCTTTCACAGAGCAGCCCTAGCACAGAAGGACTTTCATACCAGAATAACGAGAGAGGTCAGTGGATCCACTCCAGGTTTATAACAGTGTAATTAAGATAAGGAAGTTTACAAAGTCCTTAGTCCAGTTCTGGGTGAAAGCAGAGAGATGCCTAAATATACCTATTTACAGCACGGTTTGTGTTACAGTTTCCTATACATGCATTTGCTGTGGTGTTTTTGCTCTGCATTTACATTTGTAGCCCACCAGTAAAAGAAGCCTTAAAAGTTTTATTTACATGGAACTAATGATGCTGTAAAGATCATCACCCCTTTAACATGCTGTACTGGACAGGCTGAGAGCCTTAACTTCATTCATTATGGCAGAAAACAAGAGTGGTCCTATGAAGGGTCTACTTTAAATAGATCTTTTGTGTACTGCTGAGCTTTGCAGCATCTGACACCTCAAATTTACAACATAAGTCAGTAGCGCAAACAAAGCACAAGATTTATTAAGGCGGTGCATTCTCTGCTACCCTGGAGGAATGGAACTCCCCTGACAAAGAGGCACTTCACTCCAGGAAGCCCCACAGAGACAAAATGCATTTAAAGCTCAGTTCTGGCTGTAGCACCTGACATCCCAGCAGGGGGTTGTAGAAGCAACCAAGTGAGGAGGGGTTCCCAGAGGCCTGATTCAGGCACAGGGGCTGAATTCTCCATTACTACTGTGGACCCTCTGTACTGCTCCTCTGGAGCAACAGCTCTGGTCATACCGTATTTTTGAGGTATCACAGAGCCAAGTGAGTAGCCCCTTTCTGTAGCAGATGGGATCTAGCCAGAGTATCTTTAGTGGGTTCATGAGCCATTCGGTGCAATATTGAGCATGTTTAAAGTTCATACTACCATGCACTAGAAACATACTGCTGGTACCTAAATGGGCTGGCATCTGTACTAGAGGCAGTTTAGCTGCAGCAGCACCAAGCTCTGTGCAAGAACTAATTTATAATTTGTGCTGTTTCCAGTAGTTACGCTGAATCAGGCATCCTTTACTGCTCAGCAGTCTCAGTACTGACATATGCTTAGGCCACAGCTGTGTAATACGGTATATCTGGCTATAGGGCTTGTAGAACCAGGTGAAATTGTTATGGTCACAAAAGGCAAAGTGCTAATCCAGCATAAATTTGCTTTGCCAGCATGAAACTCTTCAAATATCTTTTGCAGATTGTTTGAAAAACAAAAAGCGGCTTTTATCCGGGACCAAAACTCATTTGGCCTCCCACAGCCAGCGCAGGCTCTCTATTGTGTGCTTCAGCTAATTCAGCAGAAACAAGATTGTATGGTATCTGAATGAAATTTGTAGCACTGCATGGTCTGACAGTAAACTAACTTGGTTTTAATCAGCAAGGAAAGGGGAGTCTGGAACAGCTCTGGAGCTATTCTGCGATGTCAAAAGCTGAACTAAAATCTGGGGTCAGTGACCCCTGTTTTTGTTGAGCTTCGGGGCTTCAATCTGTGCACAGTTTCAGTATAACAGCTGGTCTGGATTCTTCAGTAGTGCCAGGGATCTACAAACAGAGCAATCCCAGCTCCACCTCTTCCTTGTGTCCCTTCTCTGTACAGAGCTATGGCAACTATTGTCTCAAACCTATGGTAGCAAATGATGAATCTTTGGATGCCCTTCCCCCATAAAGACTATCTTTGAGACTTTCTGCTGAGAAGTTGCCTTCATGAATGTGTCAGTGGAGCCTGCTCCATCATAAGAAGCGTAAGGCTGAAAGGCTCAGGAGGCTGTAGCTTTTGTTTTATGATCAGTCAGTACTCTGTGGTCTACATGGAGGCAGAGACTCTTCCATATGCTGCCCCCTCCATCATCACACCCTAGGTATGCTGAGGCTTAGTGAAGGCATGTCAGCACTTAAGGACCAGGGCCACACAGTTGCACTGATGCTTTTAGATGGCTAGATTGAAAGAAAAAACGTGCCGAAGTTGTATAAATACAAACAAGTTACTGTTCACTCAGTAACTTCATCATCTTTGCTCTTTGAGTTTTACATCGGAGAAAGAAACCAATAGGCTTTATCCAAGCTAAATGCACAGAGCTAAATTCAGAATTCAGCTTAGCATCTACAGGGAATTCTTTTGGCAGACTTTTACACCCTGATATTGTGAAGCTAGGAGCTGACAGAAACTCAGCTTTCCCCACAAGTCTCCTAAGGGCCTTGCTGAGGGCACGTGACAGAAGGTGGGTAGGAGAAGGACAGAAAGCTCAGTGACAGGCCAGGGCTGCTGCATTCTTGGGAGCTTTTGCCTCTTGGCGTTTGCCTTTAGGAAATGATTTCTCCTCAGCTGAAAAGCTGACAGCTGGGAACTGTGAAATGCTATTTCTGACAGAGGCAAGATCCCACCTCTGAGAGATGGACAGGTTCCTGCCAAGCCTGGAGCATTGATGCTTGCTTCTCTAAGAATCTGTTCCATCCTTCTCCAGACTCAGTAGCTGCTGCTTCTTACAGAACTGCCAAGTTTGGACTATTTCTCACCAGTTTTTATTTTCACTGCCTTGCTGTGTGCACTGTCTCCTTCCACTTCCAGCAGCAGCAGCAAAGTTGATGCTCCTTTTGTGTTTCCTCAGCTTCTCTTCTCAAGCGTTTGAAACATGCCAACATTGTATTGCTTCATGACATTATCCAGACCAAGGAGACACTAACATTTGTCTTTGAGTATATGGTAAGTTGATCTTTTTCTAACTTCCTGTGGAGCTAGTACTAGGAAGTACTAGGAAGTGGCCACATCGTGAATTTATTTCATTATGAGCCATCTACAAAGAAATTAGTTGTAATAATCCTTTAGTGCAATGATTGACTTTCCTTCTTGATCTTCTGCTTTCTAACCATACAGCCTTACTCTTTTCTTTCTGCATATGCAACAGCTGGATGCAAAAATGATTTCACATCTTTTCTCCACTAGAGTGGCAGACACAATTTACCTTCATTTCTGCCCTGACAACACAATAAAAGTACTGTTCTTGAGCCACAGCAGGGATAGGAAATAATGATATGAGCTCACATCCCTGTTGGGGTCAGATTTGGCACCGACCCCAGTGGCTCACCATAACCAAGCTGTGGGTTGCTTTCACGGGGAGGGCAGAATGCCAATAAAAAAGTTCTCAGCATGAGTCTCGCTACTTCTGTTGCTTTTGCTGATAGCTATCAACCAAATTATAAGGAAAATATAGGGGCTGTGTCTTCTTACTGCAGATTTATGATTAATTCTGGCATAAGTATGAAATCTGTTAACTATCAGCTTCAGGTCATAAACCGCTAGGGTGAGGTAACAAGTCAGCCAGGTCCCTGATTCAACCCAGCACTTCAGCACATCCTTGTGCACTGCATCAGATCAGATGTTCACCAAGGTGAAAGAGACATCTTTGTAGTGGTTGCATATTTTTTTCCATTTACAGAAAAGGCATTGTTGGTAGGAGCATTTTACACTACTAGCCTTGCCTCAAGTTCTCCTCTTTTGTTTAGCACACAGATCTAGCACAGTACATGAGCCAGCATCCTGGAGGACTTCATTCATGCAATGTTATGGTGAGTTCCTTAGAAGCCTAGTATCCCTTAAAGCATGGGGAAGGGCTATTTTCCACTATCTATTGTCACTGTAAATTGCTTACTAATATTTATTTGTTCCATATACAAAAAACACTTTGGAGAAAAGCTGCCTTTAAGAAAGATTTAACAACCTCCCTCTCAGTCTGCTGAGCCTTTTTTCAGAGCCTGCAAGGGGACACTCAGCTTTTGTGAATGATGACATCTTGTGGCAAGCAAACAATTTGTATCCTCTATCATTAGAATACATTATAATCTCTCTAATTAAAAACTCAAATCTCACTCTCTCCACATCTGGACCTAGCTTCATATTTACAGTCACTTAAATCTCTTTTTTTTTTTCTACTGCAGCTTTTTGGGATTGCCTGGACCTGAGCAGAGCTGAAGATGTACCGTTACTTGATAGACTGATGTTTTAATAGTCTCCTACTCTGCTTTGTATGCATCTTCACATTTAATTAACTTTCAGGATTGTTGCTGCACACTGACTTAAGGTTCCAGTGCAGATGTCCTCAGTGAATGCCTGGGTCCTTTTCCTCAGCAGCTTCAGTTAATTCATCTTACAGCTGTCAACAATAACTTTGTATATTATCAAACGGCCTATTCATCTGACTTTGTCAGATCTCTCTGAAGTTCCTCACTGTCACTTCCTATCATAGCTAATCTAAATACTTCTGTCATCTTCAAATGTTGCCACCTTGTTCACATCTTTTTACAGATAGTTGTTAAGCAACACCAATGAAGTTTCTTGGGGGCCCAGATTTTAAACATCCTTAAAGCTCAGATATGTCCAAGATGCAGTATTGTAGTTTTGGCACAGATCTCAAGGGCTTGGCTACCAGGCGGGCTTGTAGAGCACGTGGAGTACATGGCTGTAATATGTACTCACTGGCATTTCTGTGAGTAAACACTGGCCAGCTGCTCAGCTTTCCGTTTCGAAATCCTCATTGTCAGCAGGAACTGAACTGCAAAATCATTTACTGCTCCTTTAGGAGGGTCATCTAGCTTGCTTCATTTTTGCTGGAATATGTTTGTTTTTTCTCTGAGCGATTCCTATTGAACATGATGCAAGCATGCAGAATGTTACAGGGACAATTTTCCGGTACAAAAATGACCTACGGGTGTCACTGTTTTTCTTCCTCTTCAGATTAAGCTTCTGGAGAAAAATATCTTTTCTCTGGTGAAGTCTAATTACTCTTGCTGTGTTGTTTCTACCCACTATCCAATTTCATACCTTGTTTCAGCCCAATTTATTTTATCCCAGGCCATGGTGGTAGATGTCAGATATTTCTTTCTTGCTTACTTTCCTGCTTACTTGCTTCATTCCTCATATCTTATTTGCTATATCTGTTCAAAATAGGTCCTTGTGTCTTCTTCCAGCCTGAAGGTAACACTTCACATGGTCAAGTAAGTCAGTTCACTGGTCTAGCTCATACTGGGAAGAGTTGGTGTGTACCGCAGCTGCAGAACTCCCTCTGCTGGTGTCAGCTGGCTGAAATGGGCAAAACTTCCAGCTTCTTAAACCTTCATTTTGCTTGACTGGGTCTTTGTCTTGAATATTGGAATCAGAGTATCTGCTGTTCTGAAAGATGGGTCTGTGTTTTGGCAAGTTGTGTGTGCTCCTGCAATCAATAATCCATTTCTAAAGAAAAGTTAAATTTCAAAAATGTGCACTTAGGGACTGCCCTCATGACCAAATATGCCAACCTGAAAACTTCAGAAAGCTGCAGGGTAGTCATACCCACTGCAATTTTTCTCAGCCAGCTCCAGGATTTTTTTTATTTTTTTCTGGTTTCTTACTTGCTTTGTCTCTGCTTTGTTCCAGGAGTTCTCCTGAAGGTCAGAGATTAGTATGTCAATGCAAAGTCACACAAAATCATTTCAGTTCTTTTGCTGGCTTTTTCTAGCTCTTCATGTTCCAGCTTTTGCGTGGCCTGGCTTACATCCACCAACAACACATTCTTCACCGTGATCTGAAACCCCAGAACTTGCTCATCAGTTGCCTTGGTGAGCTCAAATTAGCTGACTTTGGTGAGTCACAGTTTGGATACTGCTAATATATCTGCTCAGACTGAACCTTTAGCATGCATATATATGTATATCCACAGCCAATTAAGGCATAAAAGCAAAACCTCTAACTGAACTTCAGGAAACTATGTCTGTGGTCGGTACAGCCTTTCTTGCTTTTGTACTGATAGGTGCAGGGAGTAACCTCATTTAAGTCAAAGCAGTTAGTGCAACATAAAACTGGTTCAAGAGAACTGAGAATCAACCCCTCTCTCTTTAGAAAATAATGTAATGTGTAGAGTCCACAGCAATGTGCTGAACCAAAAGGCTTTCTTGGCATTCCTTTGGGACTGCTGCTTCAGTCACAAATGGCAAAGCCCTGTAAAACAGAGCATATTGCTTGATCTCATCTGCCCCAGAAGTATATTCCAGTCTTTCTTTGTCAATTGCTTCTAAACTGCATTGGGATTGCTTGTGTTTAATTGTTTCCAATTATTATTATCTATGCGCTCTACAGGTAGAAGGACTGTCCTAAGACAGGAGTCTTTCTTTTTTTCCAGGCCTTGCTCGTGCCAAGTCAATCCCCAGACAGACATACTCTTCTGAAGTGGTGGCACTCTGGTACCGCTCTCCTGATGCATTGCTTGGAGCTACAGATTATTCTTCTGATCTAGATATCTGGTATTGACCAATTTCAAGGCATCTGGGGTCCCTTGGGAGAAAAAATCACCATTATCTGAATTAAATTGAGTCAACCAAATTACAGCAGATACAGTTGTAAGTAGAGGAATTAACACCTGTGAGCAGAAAATCTGTGAGCAGTGGGAACTTTTGTACCGCTGGGTTCATAGAAGTTTTTGGGAATGATGTCATACAGCTCAGCTATGGATTTATATAAACCTTATCTGATAATATTTATGAGGTACGTACATCTCTTTTGGTAACATTTATGAAGCATTTTCAGATCTTGCAACAGAACACCTTTGCTTAATACACTTACTGTTTTCTATCTATGTGGTCAGCTGAGTCAGTGGTAGCTCTCTATGGCAATGGCTTTGTGAAGAAACAATGGATGCAGTCATAACTGCACCAGCGACTTTGGCCTTCGTAACAAAAGGTGGCACTAGAGGGTTTCTGAATGGGTCTGGAGATAGAAAGGTGTCTTGAGACTTTCATTATTTCTGTGATACTTCGTCCTTTTTCTCAAATAACATGTCTTCTGCACTCTGCATTTCATACAGGAGAAGGACTATGTTCTGTAAAAGCTTTCTTACTTGATGAGCCCCAAATCCTACATGGCTAGGAATCGCAGGAAACAAGTCGCATGTTATAAGAGGTGAAGGGAGAGGGGTCTCTGAGGGCAGGCAGAAAGAGGAGAGGATGAGGGCTTCACAGGGGTCCCAGTGGACCTTTTGGGCTAGCTAGGATGTGTAGCTCATTCCTAGGGTTCATCCGCTTTCTGGCTCACTTCTACACCCGCCTGAGCCCACTCACAGCAACACAGCCCAGACTTCCTCATGGACAACATGCAGCTCATGAAGCCGTAGAGACCACCCTTACTCTGGGTAATTTTACACATTTAAATAATACTGCTGTGTCACTGTTTCTTCAGACTAGTTAATTTTCTGTCTGTGCCTGTCACACCAGGACTTTTCTTAACTGCTCTGGAGAGTGAAAGGCTGGAAAAGGGTGGGATCGCAGCAGGCTGAGGAATGTGCAAGAAGAGGGTTGGCTAAGCTTACAAACAGCAAAGCTCCAGGTCTTCTCAGGCTGTATCCCCCTCCAGAGATCTGTGGCTTATCAGAGACTCCGATGGCATAAGTCTGGAGGGCAGTTCAGGGAAACAGGGATTTTTACTTTGTTCACTTCCCTAGACCTGCTGCTAATTTAATTGCAGAAAGATTTCTCCAGGGAGGAAAACCTTGCTGAATTCTAATGGCTTCCAGCTGCTAAGTCAGTCTAAATAGCCCTGTCTTCTCTCCCCCACTACCCGTCACCTCTCCCCTCCAGACAGTCTCTCAGGAACGTCTGCTGAGTTTGAAGAAGATGCCTGCCTAGCAGATTGGAGGGTTTGTATTAGGCAGATACTGGAATAAACTTGTGGATTTTTTTTCCTGAAAGTTGACCCCCGTCCAAAGCCCAGGCTACAGACAGAAAGCCTGGCATTTCTGCCTATGCAAAACCAACGTCCCCACTCCATAACTCTAATCTGGTGTAATGAATAGCAACACAGGATTAGTACACAAAGATCCCATCCAGCACTGACCAGCTCTGACAGCACAGTACGCTCAGTCCCACTAAACTACATTCACACTATAGGCACCTTTGTTATAACGCCTCCTTATAATAACAACATTCAAAGTGTTTGCCCCAAAGAAAGATGTCACGCTGAGAGAATAGAGAGTACTTCGGTGAGCTCTATTCAGTAACTTCCTCTAACAAGAGTCATTTATTATCTTGATGTGCACTGCATTTAAGTTCAATTTTTGTCTATTAGGAAATAATGTGAATTCACACAGATGTTACTTGTCTATTGGGAAGAAAGGGAAAAAAACCCCTATGTCTTTTGGATGCTGCAATTTACATGAAGGCAGGTCAGAATGCCCTTGGTAATGGCATGAGACAGTGGGTGTTAAAGCCTTGGTTTAAAGAAACCAATTATAACAAAATAAAACATTATGGCAATTCATGCATAGCGTGCTTGAGCAGCAATACTGTCAGTGGGAGGCACATGGGAAGTGAATGAGTTCTTGAATAGATGAAGAAAGAGATATAGAAGGAGACTCACTTGCTCTTGGACTAACTAGAAAAGCTGCTTTAATCTCTCTGTATCTTTTTTCTGTCTCTTTCTCCCTCACTATCTCTTCAGGACTTTAAAAGATTCAATTAAGGGATTTCAGGGAGACTAACATTTCAGGGAGATTACACTGCATATCAGAAAGACTTTTTAAAAAAAAAAACAAAAAACACCAAGTGCTTTATGCCCATGCCACTCTAGTAACTGCTAACATCATGAGTGCTTTAAATCACGTCTTCTTTTCAGTCAGGCTTTTCTTGTATAACCTTCCATTTAAAAAATTAATAAATAAAATCACAGGAATCTTTCCAGGTAGATTCAGGAGTTCTGGTGCAGTTATTTAATTCGGACCTGCCAGGCCCACTACAGCCTTCTCTCCAGCCTGGTTTGCATTGGCCCACTGTGCCAAACTGGGAGAGATAAGCTAAGGGCTTCATTGTACAGACTGCATTTGGTGAGGAACAAGAGAAAGGATATATTTCTGGTTAAATATACAATTGTCATCTCCCAATGCCAGAAAAACTGTGGGGAGGGAACTCTGAGATAACACAGAGTTATCTTAGATCTTAATCCTGACGAAGTCGTCTCTCCACTGCGTGATGCAGCTCTGCAGGCTGGGGAGGAAGTGCAGTGTTTGAACCTGCCCCAGGGACTACAGGCAAAGGCAACTCTGCTGTCTGAAACAGCCCTGTTTATGCTCACTGAAACTAAATAGCCCTATAACCAGTTACCCCTCTCCTATTACTCTAGCAGTCACTGCCTCGCTTCACATGCTTATCTGGCATATGCTGACACATCATGGTTAGGCCTCATCCTGAAACAGCCCTTCCTCTGCCCTGGCTTTTCCCAAGTCCCTCTGAGAAACTTGCAGACTTGAAGGGGTAAGAGGAACTTGGAAATAAATATCAGAGGGGCAAGAAGAAAAAGGGGAAAAACAAAACAACACTAAGTTTTGATCTTTAAAAAAACTTTAGAAGTAAATGTTTTTTGAATCATCTTCATTAACATTAACATTAATAATGCTGCCAGAGTAATAACTGTAAATCCTGTATCTCAGGAGGAAAGCTGAGGCATCTACCAAAAGGCTGGTGTGATGACTAGCACTAGTTTTCAAAATCCTATTCTAACAGGAAGACAAAAATACCTAGGAAAAAGAGGGGGGTGCACATACATCACTTCTCGTTCTAGCTACTTCTGGCCTTTTTTTTGGTCAAGAAAAGTGCATTTCATCTGGAAACACACAGAGATACAAACAGTCGTAATTGCCACTGATGAATCAATACAGTATCAAGCAGGCATTAAAGGCAGCTGGTCAGCTGAGTCTCCCTACAGGAAACAAAAAGCCCTTTCTTTCCAGCAGTTGTGGTTGCTTGGGTAGTTTTGTCTTTATTAGAGACACTGAGGTTTAAAGGCTTCCACAGATAATGGGAATAAACCAGGAATACAAAAGAGTGCTCTCCCAGAAGGTGGATTTGTAACAACCCACAATTGTTCCTCTCCTCAAACTGTCAGCTTGTCCACTAGTGAAAAAACTGTTTTATTAGATTTGAATTCTTGAACTCTTTGAACTCATGAGTAATTCTTAGCGAATGCTAGCTGAATCTAGGAAAAAAAAAAAAAAAAGCTTTCTCGTTCTTACTGCCATTTATTGTGCTGTCTGGGTTTCAAGCCTTCCCAGCAGTAACAGAAATCATAGCAGATGTGGTTTTCTGTCTGTCATGAAATCTGTTGCCTTAGACCTTTGCAGCAGAGCAGTTGGGTCACAAGGACCACACTTACAGGGCACTTTCACTGTTACTAGCCCCTGTTCCTTAGTAACTGCTGTGTACCTCCAGTCCCCAAATCCTGTGTCTTAAATTCCATTTAGGAAGCAGCACAGGCAGCACTGTTTATTAGAAAGAATCTCTATAGAAGGGCCAGTTGTGAGTGTCTCATTTCGGGGCTGTAGTGAGTTCATACAAAGTTTCTGATGTTGCCAGTCTAATGGCCATTTCTAGCTTGGAAATCAGAACCCAAACTGTGGATGAACATCAGGACCATTTGCTCCAAAGCCACATAGAGCTGATTCTCTTCTTCCTACAAATCAAGAGGACGTAAATCACTTTGACCATATACAGTTAAATGTGCAATGGAATCCAATGTAGTGGACTACAGCAGCCCCTATGGCTGCAAAATAGGGTGAGCCATTTGGGCACGTGCACTGGCTGTCAGAACAGAGGCCCAGTATGACACTGGTCTCAGTAGAATCAGTCTCTGGGCTCCAGAATAATATCTAGTGATGTGCTATGAAAACACAAAAAATGTAAGTTGCAGAAGCTGTGGTTTAGGCTTTATGATGCCCTGGACCCTGCAAGAGTATATTAAACAAGTAAGGAGCTGAGCCCACAAGACCCACCATTAAGGTATAGAAAGCCAAGGGGAAGTGCAGCACAGATGTTTCTGAAAACAGCATTAGATACGGATCTGCAAACAGGTTTGGCATCACCTGATGCGCAAGGATGGACAAAATGAATACCACAGATGAGTTGCATGTCAGGCTTACAAATGACCACAGACAGGAGAGAAAAGCACCCACAATATTGCAAAAACAAGTTGCAAGGGGTAGCATAGCTATACAGATGATGAGAAGAGATTACTCATTGTAGCTCAGCAAGTGAAAATAATACTTTCAGAGTCTGTTAGACAAAACTGGCCTTTCAGCATTTGAGCTTAAAGGACTCAAATTTGCTATAGCCAAAGAAGACTGAGCCTGAAGACTGAAAAGTTGGGATGGGGTGTACTGGAAAGACAGGAAACCTAGAAAAAAAATGGACAAAAAGATTAAAAAGTAAATGAGCAGAATTTTACACCACACAATAAGAGATGTAAATCTCTTGCAAATAGGTAAATCTACCCTGACCACAACTATTTCATCATTATTGCCAGCAGGACTAATCCATCTTAGTAAAGTCAAGCATTTTTTAGAGTTTGTTTAGGATTTTTTTAAGCTGGCTGATTTGCTTTGGCACAAGTACAGAGCAGGGAATGGCATAAAAAAAAAAAAGAATACTTTAACTTGCTATTGTCACCGCCTTCTTTATGCTATGAAATCTTGCCTTCAGTTTTCCAGTGAAGAGCTAATTTCTTCTGAAGGAAAAACTGCTCCAGTGGTTAGTGCCTCTGTGTTTTTTCTGTGTCTAATGTACCCTTCAACTACTGTGTTGTAGTTGTCTGTTTATCTTTCCTACTGTTATTGCTCCAATTTTACACCTTTTTCTCATGGAAAACAACCTAGCATGCCACAGGCTTCTGCGACAACCATCTTTTTT